>APFE030511474.1:55807-82786 GCA_000404065.3 Pinus taeda
GTTACTTGAGCTATTGCATGAAGGACTTCAGTTAGAACTTCAGTGATTGAGTTCTGTGGAGTTGAATGAGGAGTTGATGGAGTTGTGTTTAGTTTGACTTAGTTGAACTAGTTGTATTTAGTCTAACTAACAAATACACTAGTAATGAGTGATGTGAATTAGTTATTAATTAATTCACTAATTATTAACTCATGAATCAACTGAGAAATACATCAGTTAACTCAATGCATGGACAGTTCAGTGGAGACAAGTGTTAGAGGTGAGTGAAAGGGCAAGACAGCTGTCAATTGTGACTATAGTTGTGCATGAGATTTTCACAATCAGTGGATTGAGATTGCCAATGAGGATTGCGTAGTGTTACACAAGGGAAATACGAGTTTGGATCAACCATTCTCATGTAGGATTGCACAATGGAGGTAGGCAAGCAGCGGAGGAGATTTGAGCCAGTGATTGATTCAGATCTGAGCTAGTTTGTGTGCAACAGGTGAAGATAGTGCTAAGTACTTGCGAGGAGTATTGTACTCTGTATTGTTACATGTTCTCGATCAATATAATATACAGATAGTTGGGTGTTTTCAGCTGTATGCTTTCCCCGTGATATACTGTGTTGATATGTGTGATTGATGCTTCAATGTGCGGATGCAATTGTTTCTTTAATACTGCAAATTGATGATCAACGTAGAGGAGGTTATGTATTATGCATGGTTCCGCAAATAGTGTATAATCAGGATAATCTTTGTGAATAAGTGTCATATTATTCAAAAATTTCTACAATTTTTTATGATACAAGATTATCTGAACTTTTCATTTTGGTACACAGTAAAATGATCTAGCCATCCCAAATTAATCTTTTGTGGAATCGTGAGGTTACTAGAAACTTGGGATGAATTGTTATCATAGGACTAGATTATAGGACATTAGTATTTTTCAAAACATAAGTTTTTTGTTTCTTTTCCACGTGATACAAATATGTACACTGATTGAGATGTTACTCTTATGATTCAAATGTTGATAAGGAGTTCTTGTGATTTTATTTTCCCTTATCATGAGTGTGGAAATTTCATGATTTACTTTAGGTATTGATGTTGTTGACTTGGTTATATAACCTTCACTTGGAATTTTCATCGTTTGAAATGTAACATTTGAATATGTTTTTACTTCAACTAGTTTGTCATCTTCTTGAGTTGTGAATATTGGTTGGATCAATATTCATTCATTTTTCTTCAACTTGGACTATTACATCTTAAAACTTCGATACTTCTTTCATGATAAGTTCTTCTAATTTGTTTTTCAATGATTTCTTATCATTTTTAAGTTTCTTAATTTGAGTGAGTATACTTTGATTATGATTTTTAAGGCATAATAGTTCTTTAGTTTCTAATTCATCAACCTTATTTTCGGTGTTTTGACATTCAAGATTTTCATCTTTTAAACCTTTGATTTGTTCTAGTGACTTTTGATTAAGGTTTTTTAAGCACAAATTTTCTTCTTCCTATTCAAACAGATTTTTGTTGAATTTCTTCTCGAGACATTGTTTTTCTTCTTATCATTTTTTCTTTGTAGCTTTGGACTTCTTGACCTTCGCAAGTAATTTTTTAGTATGGTCCTTCAAATGATATTTTTCTTCGTTTTTATTAGATATGATTTCTTCAAGCTCCTTATGCTTCTTTGATATTGTTTTTTTATTCTCTTGAAGCATCAGTTTCAAAATATCCTTAAAGTCTTCTGATGAAAGAATTATCAATTCTGACTTCATTGTCATGTCCTGGAATGGGATCATCTTCTTATATGGAAACATTAGAAATTTGTTCTCCATATTTAAAAATAACGTACCCGATTCTTTAAACCAAGATAACCTGAAAATTATGTCAATCTCTTTGTTTAACATAGTTTCCACCCCAAATTGAGATACATACTCATATTCATCAATTATTACTTGTAAGTTTTCAATTTTGTATTTTGCTTCGAAATAAAAAGCTTATTCTCTACAATATCTCATTGCGGACTTAATAATTGATTTGCTAAATTAACATTAATGTAATTTTCCTCGCGATTCTTGTTGATAATGATATTAATATATTTTCCTTAAATATCCCCTTTAATCTACATAATCCATAACATGAAATCATACCACCTTTACAAGAAAATCTTAGTTTCATTATTTTTTAATTTTTCTTTTTTTTACTTTATTTTTTTTTGGTAAAATAACCATTATATGTGGCAACTTTTATTAGTTAATACTTTCCAAACTCCCCCTCCACACACATATATATAACACTATTTATTCTAATTTTTCTTTATTCGCTTTTATCCCTTATAAGATTTAATATATCTTTATTCTATAAGCCCTTTGCTAAAGTCACCCTTTTGAATATCTTTTTTTCCAAGCACAAATAATTTACCTTTTAAATAAATGTTTGGTCTAACTTTCACTTTGATGTGATTTGTTAAATAAAACGTTATGTTAATGGGCACTCCAATTAATATTGTGTATCCCTTTATTACCACATGTTTGTAATACATTTATGCTCTTCGAATGGTGTGATGGTAACATATTTGTGTATTATTTTCTTTTGACTTCGAATCAATTTTAAAATGAAACGATGGTTGGAAAATGACTTCGAGTCAATTTAAAAAATGAAACGATGGTTGGAACTTTCCCATCAGTGTGAAGCCGTGTTTAAAATTGAATACGTTACAACCTACTGATTTTTTCTGCTTTTCTTGGCCTGGCCGTGGTTGGAACTTTCCCATCAGTGTGAAGCCGTGTTTAAAATTGAACACGTTACAACCTATGCAGAGGCCTCTAGTACCTCAGAGAAGTGGAGAAAAATTGCCTTAGTATGTCACAGAAGTGTTGAGAAAAAATTACGTGTTAAAAAAAAATAACTTTAATTTCTACATGTTTAAAATATATATATATATTATAAAATGCCATATGAAGGGTTGTTGGTTCATCAACATTTTTGAAAATTTTAGTTATTTGTTGCCTTAGGCCTTGGTTGCAACTTGCATCTTGCCTTATTTTCTCACTGGTGCATGAACTCTAGAGTCTAGGTACACAAGTAACAGGGGTTTGTTGCAGCATTAAAGAAATCGTAATGGGTAATGGATCCTGGAGGTTGTTGTGCCACTCAGCGCTGTTGATGGTCACTAGTAGGTACATTTCTTTTTACCTCACCCAAGAGCCTCATGAAGGCGGAGGGTACCATTACCATATAGCAGTGAAATGCACGCATCCAGACACCACTTCATTAATAAGATCAGAGCAGCGTGGGGCCCTACTATTATGAATTCCGTCGCTGGAGAGCAGGAAGAGGACCTAGTAGTAAGCCCCGGTCCTACCCACCCGCCAGCTTACGCACCTATGAGTTGACTCGCTTATGCTAGGATGGCCCGTATTTCCTCCTGCCAAATAGAATGGGGAAGCGTGGTGAAAGTGACTATTCCTCTAGTTCTCGCTAGAATCCTGCACTTGGCACAGTTGATGGTCGGCCAGTACAAAAATAAGCGTTCATACTTAAACAATTTTGATGAGCATTTATATATATGTATCTTTGCATACAATGTGCATGTTTTACATTGCAATTCTGCTTCTGCGCAATTTCTCCCTTGTTGCAACAACTCCTCCCTTGAAATCTCAGTATGAATCCAACTCATCCCTTGTTTGTTTCTATTTCCGATTGGGAATAGTTGCATCCTCTTCCGCTACTACCTTCGCCTCCACATCCACTCATCCCAGCAACTCCAATAATTTCTCCACCTCCACTCATCCCAACAATTCCAGCAGCTCCTCCTATGATGTCTTTATAAATCATAGAGGTCTCGATGTCAAGAAAACATTCACGAGTTTATTGTACTATTGGCTTATTTTATCTGGATTGAAGGTATTTCGGATTAGGAGTTGTTGGAATGAGGAGACTATATAACCTCTTAAATAGAAAGGGCTATTCAAATAGCCACAGTCCATGTGGCCATTTTTCAAGCCATATATGGGGTTTCGAAATGTACAAAAGAAGTGTTTGGTGAAATATGTTGAGAAATGTGGCAAGAAAGTCTCAATTTGAATTCGTCATGGTCAAATTGAGAAAAATTGAATTTCCACATCACCAAACAACTTGGAGGTACTTAAATTGTGTGACATGGCTCTTGTCACTCAGTTAGCTCAGTAAATTCAAGTTAGATGGCTTGGAGTTCAGTTAAGCATGTGTGATTGTTAATTTATAGCAATCAAGGTCAATTATTTCCAATGCTATTCAGTTAAACGGGTTCTAATTGTTGATAGAACTAGTGCAAGGTCAGTTGTGCAGTGGGATAACAGTCTAACTCAATGACCATCCAGTTAACTGATCAATCAGCTCAAAATAGCTAGTGCATGCAAGGAATTTGAGTTCCTCAATTGTGGTGGAGATTGCAAGCCAGTGAAACAAGTTCTTGTAAACTAGTTTGAGTGTACAAGTGTTGCATGCAAGGGTAGATGATCAATCCTTAGGAAATTACGCAATCAATTGGAGGAAAATTCTTTAAAAATAGGGGTTAATTTCTGAATATTTGCACAATGAAATAGGGGCTCAAGCAGAGGAAAAATTTGACTAAGTCTGAGTTAGAGCTTCTCATTGAGCAGAGAAAAAGGTTATTCACTTTCAGGTTCAGCATAGAGTGAGCTAACAATTGTAATACATTCTCTATTCATCTGATTAATGCAAAAGAGGCTTGAGGGGGGTTTCCTAGTTGGGTTCCCCTAGAAAAATATTGTGCATGTGTGGTTTTTCTTGTTGCATGTTCGTGAATGTTGTTCTAAATTGTGAATTTCGCAGTTCAGCAGACTAGAATTGTGTCTCTTGATTTTAGATCAAACTTCTTGAGCAGTTGCAATTCTATCACCATATTTCTACAAAAGAGGTGGAAGAGCATGATTGGAGGAGGCTCTTTTTGTGTCATCCTCTCAAAGTTCTGAAGATACATATGCATGACCACCTAAGAGACTTGGGAAGATATATTACCTAGTCTTCGTTGACCTGTTGTCTTTGGTGGTGGAACGAGAACGACCACATGGTTAGGAAGAAATTGTGTCATCTCGCCTGCCCGGTAGCCCGCCCAGCTCATCGTGTCAGCTCGCCCGCCCGACTCACCATGTCAGCTCACCCGCCCAGTGGCCCACCTAGCGCACCGTGTCAGCTCGCCCGTGCTCCGTGTAGACCTACCCAGCACCTCCGTTCACCCGCACCCAACTGTCACCCTATCGCTGCACCCACAGGAAGAGTCGCCCCTGCCTGTGACTCGACTGGCCTGTGGTCATCCAATTCTCTTGTGGTTCAGTTCTTTGTTCTATGCCATGGTGCTTTGGTCTGCCCGTTCGCCTGCACCTTGGCTTCACCTTATGTTCACCCTTCTCGTGGGTCATCTCTCCACCATGTGGTCATTCCATCCATCGTATAAGTCATCTTTCGTCGCATATATTGTCGCACTCAACTCGTGCACTCGTCGCACACAACTCATTTCCCTTCAACTCGTCATGTTTAACCGAGAGTGTGTCTCCCCAATCATCGCACATTGTAACCGCAACTCATGGGCGTGACATACTCCCCCACTCTAAAAAGTTTTCGTTCTCGACGACAACATCCCGACAACCACCATCGCCAAGACTATAAGTCCACACGAATGTGTGTATGGGTAATCCAGATGTGTCCACCTCATGACCTGTCTCATGTCATAGATATGCCAAACTCTGCAAGAAATCATGTGTTGGTATCCCTCATGTTGGTGATTAGTTGGGTAGCTAATCCAACCATACATTGCCTCCATAAGAACGCATGCCCCTACATCATCATGACTCATCATTGCACATTGCTTGCCAATTGTGTCCATCTCACCCCAGATGTCTGCTCAAAATGTTGGAGACTCGCTGCCATGAGAAGCTAACAATGAGCCTCATCTCCATGATAATCTAAGAAGATGGGGAGGAAGTGGACCCTGAAGGCTCTCTCTCTTCCTCACATATCAACTCAATCAATAAATATCTAGGTTCAATTTTGTAGTTCTCCATTGTTTTGTTTTGCAAGAACAAACTTGTAATACCTACTATTTTTCGATAATGGACAGGTAATAACTATGTGAAATTAAATTGATTCTTAGTGAATATCATGACGATGATAAATTTGATGACATTCAAATGACGAGGTTACACCTTTTTTATAATAAGGTTCTCTCTTGGAACGCATTATGAATAGCACGAAGTTCCAAAATCTTATATGGCTCCATTGGAAAGAGTGTCCATACTCTTCTTTCCCTCCTCTGATTCCAACAAAGTTAATATTTCTTCAAGTGTCTTGGGACACATTAAAAGCATTGTGGCAACAAGAATCCCAGGTATATTGAAATTTGTTTTGTAAATAGGTGTCTAGTGGCTCTTATTATCAAGAGATTGTCTCGAAGGGATTTGAAACGTTAAGCAGATGAGAATCATGTTCCACATATATATATTTTTTGTAGTTGCTTGTATGTTTGGAGGAGTTGCAAATAAATGGATGTGTGCAATTGAAGAACATATGGGGTTTCCGTAATTGACAAAACTTCAACGTTTAGATGTTAGTGGGTGCGCTCAGTAGCGAACCACATATCCACCATGTCTTTCTACACATCTTTGTGTTGCAAAGAAAAAAAATAAGTTCGCCATCCTCACTTTTGATTTTAATATGAAATTTTATAATATTTGTTTAATTATTTCAATAGGCCTGTGACTTCTTTTTTTAATTAAAGAGATTAATATATTTTTCATGGAATTAAAAAAAAAAAAGTAAATGGATATTTGTTCTTGTGAATTTATTAATATATATTTTTTTGGGTTGGTTTATTAATATAATATATCTTAATGGTCATCATAGATAACACAACCTTTTTTCCTAAACTCGGGTTACACATTTTCAAAACCTTTCATAAATTCATGAGCATATTATAAATATGATTACACCCATAAATGTTGTTCATCATTTTTAGTATAACAATGACCATATATTTTCTTCATACTATTATAGATATTGAGATGACTTCGATGATATTCAGTGGCACAAATAATCCAGAGGTGCCTAGTTTCACTTAAATCGAATGAAAAATATCACCTAAACTGTAGAAAACAAATGTCAATTTGTATAATATTTTGATGGATAATCATATTTAGGCGACTAGTACGGAATTCACAAGGCTTTGACAATGGTTGTTTTCCATCGATATCTAGTTAAAGGTGTGATTTAATCGCACAATTAACTCTATGTTAAATTGTATGGACAACTAACATTTTAAAGGATGGTATACAACTTTGCGAGTACATAATTTGGACTTCCACTATGCAGTCAAATCTGTATGAAATTTGTCTACATGTGTTTGAATGAAATTAGATGTATGGTTTCTCACATAGATTGTGCTATAGGTATGGTTGGTTGTTCTGCTATTCCCAGCGGATACAATGATTTTACATTCAAACTTGCCTTGTAGTTTAACCTTTATCTCTTCTTTTTTCTACAGAATAACCTTGGCATGCCCACCCAAAGGGGCCTGACACCATCATACCCAAACTGCGTGGCGTGATCCTAATGGATGCAAGGAGAATTGAACCCATGCCTCATGAAATCGGGCCAAAGACATGGCAAGGGGGGATTCAACCAACTAGGCTACCCATCAAGGCTAGTTTAACCTTTATCTTGACTAAACATTTTATGATATGTCGCACAACAATTGTAATTATAACATTCAGATATGGCTTCCTTGACACACAAGTCTAAGCATGTCGAGTCACTGAGGCGTGTGGCACCGGTGAGGTTCATTGTAATGGTTGTGACCAACTTATAACTAATTTCTTCCAGACTATGCCTACATGCCACTATACTTCTTAACGTGTGTAGCTACTTAGTTAGCGGAATTTAACTTTTACGCGAGAATCAACTTCCTCCTGTAAACATTGTGTGTAGTAATTATAATAACAACATAATAAACCATGCAACAATGTGATAACAATAAACAACAAAGGTGTGCAACAAGATTTACACTTATAAACTTCTATTTATATTATATTAAAGAATTATATTACAAAGGAAGGGTTTTGACAAGTTCCCTAGTAAACTCCTAGCCGCAGCCTTCAAGTACTTCACAAAATAGTCAAATAGTTGAAATAGGGCACCCCAAGGCTTCGCCCTTCACAAGCTAACAAAATTCGATAACTTGCATGACTTATTTGCCTTACTCGCTTAGAGCGAGCACATTCTATTCTAGACCCTTTTCTTTTGTTCCTTACCTCTTTCGCTACCTCAGACTCTCACTTAATCTCTTATGTTCTATTATTTGCAATGGTTCTTCACCACTTGCGCGATCCCTTATTTATACTTATGTAGCATGACATCGGTTGAGGCGATCGCACCCTTGGCCGAAGCCCATTCCATATTCTAATCCGATATGTTTTGTGCTCTCGGTTTGCTTCCTATCTATGCATGGCACGCCCATCGCATGGTCATGTCGCCTAACAACCCGCCTTCGTGCAGGCACACCTTGTGCACACAGCCACTCAGTTTTTCCTTTTGTTGCATGCAATCACCGCAAGGTACTTTAGCTCAATTACTTGGAATTCACACCTTTATGTTTTTTCCATCGGACATAGCATGTGCGTTCACCATGCGACCACTACACCTGCCCATCGTCTTGCATGACTTGGGCATGCACAGTCATGTCTTCATCATGGGTGCTCTTGGGCACTTAGTTGGACGCTCAACTCACCATGGGGCTCAGGGTCCCGACATCCACACCTACCTCAATAAATTGCCAATATCAGAAATCCTATGCTTCTGGCAACCTTCGCATCAAACTACATGATTTCCTTCTTTCATATTCATAGTGAATCGATTGTGTCCCAACTATCTTCCTCTAGTGGACTCTTCCAATGTATAAAGTACTCCCTTTCATGCCACTCCCGACTCTGGTAGGTCCTGAAATCCAAAATATTCTCCAAATCCAATTTCAATTGGCCTACGATCAATGTTGGTCTAAATGGTGTTACTCTCTCTCAAGATCACTCGTGTCTAACTTACTCTTCTTCAACTGACTCACGTGGAAAACGGGATACCTAGTGTGCATGTGGTTAGGAATTTCCTTCTCGTAAGCAACCTCTCCAATCTTCTTCTTCACCTGATACAGACCCTCGAACTTCCTTGTAAAAGGATTTGATGTCTCCTTCAACAATGGAAACTAATCTCTCGACATCCTCAAAAAAACCATATCTCCAATCTCATATTGTGTGTCGTGTTTATCCTTATCTTCCCACTTCTTCATCCTATCTACGACATTCATCAAGTACACTCATGCTAAGTCCAAGGTCCCCTCCCATGTTGTCAATAACTTTGTTACATGAGGATTCTTCCCATATACCCTTGGTAACACCAAGTGTGGTGCAATAGGCATTTTCCCATTCACTAACTCGAATAGGCTATACCCCATCAAAAAAATCTTATGTAGTTTATAGTTGAATTGTGCTCTATCCAGAAACTTCAGCCAATTCTTCTTAGTATCCCTCACAAAGTGTCTCAAGTAGTCCTCCAACAAAGAGTTAATGTACTTAATCTATCCATCTTTATGTGGATGGTAGCTCAAACTATTTTTCAACTATGTCTTGACTAACTTGAACAACATGGTCCAAAACTTGTATGTGAACCTCATGCCTTTATCTGATAGTATACTCAACAGCATTCCCCAATACTTCACAACATGCTTGAAGAACATCTTTGATGTCCTCTCTACTCCACAAGGTATCTTCATTGGTATGAAGACAGAATATTTGGAAAAATGATCGACAACAACCTTGATCCCATTATTCCCTTCCAACTGTCGTAACTAAGTGATGAATTGCATGGAAAGACTCGTCCACGATCTCTCTAGAATAGGTAATGGATGCAACAAACCTCCATGTTGTCTAGTGTTTGTTTTGTCCTGCTAAAAAATGATGCAAGCCTACATGTATTCCTCTACATCCTCTCTCATTCTCTCCTAGAAGTAGCCTCTCTCTAGTAACGCCAAAGTCTGATGTTGCCTTGGGTGGCCAGCCCAAGGAGAATCATAGCATTCCTTCAAGATTTGTCTCTTAAGTCCTGTTGAATTTAGAACATAGAGTTGCTCACCATATAACAAGATTCCATCTCACACAAAGAACTTTCTCATATGTCCTTCCTTTACCTGCTTCATTATGCTCTTCGCCTGAGTATCAGTCTTTACTCCTGCACAAAGTCTATTATGCATCTCTTTGAACTTGACTCTCACTTGGCTCAGCATGGCCTTCTTCCTCTGCAATAATAGCCAATTGTGCCTTCCTGCTAAGGGAATTTTCTACACCATTGATTCTACCCAGCCTATACTGAATCACCATGTTGAATTCTGCAGCAAAAATATTTCTAGCAAACCTACTTTGCTAACAACCTTGGCTGTGATGCTAAATAACTTTTTGCAATCAACATCTTGCCAATTAAGTAGTATCTCCACACATGAAGGAAATGGATGATCACAGTCATATCATTCTCATGAACCAGATAACATTTCTCTCTTTTTTATAACTTCCTACTTTCGTACGCCATGAGATGTCCATCTTGCATGAGCACACCCCCAAAAGAAAAATTAGAAGCATATGTGTGCACCTCAAATGGTCTCTCAAATTTAGGTAGCTTAAGTATTGGTGTAGTCACCATCCTTCACTTCAATTCTTCAAATGGTTCACGACATCTCTCCACCAATATCCACAACGCGTCTTTATTCAACAAGTTTGTCATCGGTGCAGTGATCTTGGAATAGCCCTTGATAAACTTCTGTCGATGGTTCACCATCCACAAGAATACTCTCACATCATAGGCACTCTTTGGTTCCTCCCAATCCTCTAGCACAAACCTTCTTTGGATCCATCTGAATGCACCCTTGGCCTATCCAATGTCCAAGGAACAAAATCTTTGATTAAGCAAACATGCACTTTGACCTCTTCACGTATAGTAGATTCTTCATTAGCACCTCAAATACCATCGTTAAGTGCTTCTTATTGTCCTCCATGTTGTCATTGTACACCACAATATCATCTAGGTATACCACCCCAAACTAATCTAAGAACATATGCAATACATCATTCATCAAAGTGCAAAATGTAGCATGGGAATTGCATACCCCAAACATGACTCAAGAACTCATGGATTCCATACCTCATCAATATCGCTATCTTCCTCTCATCACCCACTGCAATTTGCACTTCATAATATCCATGCCTCAAATCTAGCTTTGAAAACACTCTAGTGTTTGATAACTTGTCGAAACAATCAGTTGCAAGTGGAAGTAGATATCAATTCTTTATTTTTTGCTTGTTCAAAGCTCGATAGTCACAACAAATCCTCAACTCACTTGTATCCTTGTTTTTTCTTAAATAGAACTGGGGCACCATAAGGGGACCATGAAGGACATATGATCTTGCATCCATCAATTCCTTCAATTGATGCTTCAACTCCTCCAACTCTGGTTCAGACAACTTATAAGGAGGTCTCCCTGGTGGTTTCTTCCCTGGTTCCAACTCAATATGGTTGTCCATTGTACGTCTTGGTGGGAGCACTTTCGGCAATTCATATGGCATCAAATCTGCATATATGTCCAAAACATCAGAAATATTAGTTGGAATAGGCATTCCCATCCCATCATATTCTCCAATCTCCCTGATAACAACCACATGTGCCTCAATAGCCGATCTCTACATTTCCCTACTCATACCCAATGCATAAACAAGTTGTAACTTTGCCTCCTTCCTTCACAGATGTGTAGGCAAGGTCCATGTTTTCTCATCTCCAACCACATATACCATACAAGGCACAACAACAATCTTGTTTCCTCGCTAGAAGTCTTTCCCCAAAATGGCATCAAAATCATTCATCTCTATGAACATGAAGTCATACATCCCTTCCAATCTTTAATGTGAATTGGTACACTGCTAACAAGTCCCTTCACACTAGTCGTAGAGTTCATTGCCTTGACCTCCACATGCTTGGAAGTTAACTGCGACCCAATCTCTTTGCTAGTCCAATCTTCATAAAGTTATGTGTAGCTCCCATGTCCACAATAGCTTGGACAATTCTTCCTTGAATTTCCAAGTTAACAAAACCAAATTTATGCAACCTTCCATCCTTCTTTCCCAGAACATTGATCTGCATAGAATCAAATTAAGAACATACCTCACATTTGTTGCACAACATCTCACCTACATCATCATTAATACCAACTGCCACGCCCCCATGTTTGGCACTCGAGTCTAATCATGTCGAGTCACTAAGGCATGTGACACCAACGAGGTTCATTGTAATGTTTGTGAACAACTTACAACTACTTTCTCTCGGAATACGCCTACAAGCCACTATACTTCTTAAGATGTGATAGCTACTTAGTTAGTGGAATTTAAATTTTTATCTACTACACAAGTATACAACTTCTTCATTTAAACATGATGTGTACAACAATTATAACAACAAGATAAACCATCCAACAATGTGATAACAATAAACGGACACCAATAACCAACAATGGCATGCAACAATATTTACACTTCTAAACATTTGTTTATATTATATTACAGAATTATATTACAAAGGGATGGTTGGGCCAAGTTCCCTAGCAAACTTCTGGCCACAACCTTCGAATACTTCACAAAATAGTCAAACAGCCAAAATAGGGCAGCCCAAGGCTTCACCCATTATAGGACAACATAAATCCAAAAATCATCTGATGCTACCAAAAATCAACACTTTGAGCCAAGGAGCAAAAGCAAAGGGCACATATCAAATATCCATGAAAATTCATGCAGAGGCTAAGGCACATGAGATCTCCAAGGCCCAGAAATCGTTTGGGGAAATTCCACCTGGATGGAGAGATTAAAATAATTAATATTTTTAATGGAGGTCCTAATTCTAAACTTAGGGAATTAAAATATTAATGTGTATTAATATAATATAGGTGAGAAAGTTCTAAATAACGAGGATCAAGCCAAATCTAATCTTAGTCGTTTATTAGGGACTTAATCTCAACCGTTGAATTGTCAACAAGAAAAGTATAAGCGAAGGCTTGAGGGTCAACTGGAGACACACCAAGTTGATCAAGAGTTCGATTTTATGGGACAAGGTTTGCTGAGAAATCGAGTTAGTGATTTGTTGCAGCGAGGGGCAATTCGGTAGAAGGTCGAGAATACATAGCAGAGAGGCAGAGATAGTGTCAGAAAAGACAGCGCAAAGGCAACCTGGGGTGACGCAAAGACATCCAGAGCTGACACAGAGGCTTGGAGGGCCAGCGTTGAGGACGCAGGAGGCCGAGAAGCTGATGCAAGCAAACACTGAGGCTTGGAGGGCCAATGCTGAGGACGCAGGAGGTCGAGAAGCTAACACAAGCAAACGCAGAGGCTAGCAGAGCTGACGTTGGGCAGAAAGAGTTGCGTTGTGGTGTTTTCATGGGGCAGACTAAGAGCTGAGAGGCAGACGCAGAGCTGTAGAGGGTGATGCAGTCCCTAGAGGGTGATGCAGTCCCTAGAGGGTGATGCAGTTCCAGAAGGAATCTTGGAGCAAATTTCATTGTCAAGCTAAGGAACAGTCTAAGTCATTGTGGGGCTCATCATCTGGTTGCTGATCAACTGAATATTTGTCTCCAAAGCAAGGTATTTCTGCCAAGGAAAATCTTTGAAGGGTGAGCCATTTCTAGCACCCTAGTTGTATTCAGAAAACTACATAGTAATAAAACCCTCATATTTGTTGCACCAATTTTTCCGGGGACGATTGTCCAAAAATAACGATGTCCCATGTGTTGTCTTAGTTTATTTCAATTTTGATTTGTATATTTGTGAAGGTCGTTATTGTGTTTATTCGATGTTTATATGATTAAATAACTTGTTAATGTAAAGAACAAGTAGGAGATAATAAACCAAAAATAGCAGTAGGGATTTCTGATCTGTTAGATTCAGAAATTTTCACATTTCGTTGCCTTAGAATCACAATTTATTTCTTATGTTCTACGATCTGCAATGGTTCTTTCCCACTCACACAATTGTTTATACTTGTCTAGCATGACTTTGGTTGGGGTGTTCACACCCTTAGTTTATGCTCGTTCCATCTTTTACGCTGACATGTTTTGTGCTCTTGATTTGCTTCGTGTGCATGGTGTACCCGTTGCATGGGCATGTCGCCTAGCGCCCCCCGTTCATGTGGGTGCGCCTTGGGCACACAACCACTTTGTTTTTCCTTTCATCGCATGCAATCACCCCAAGGCACTCTAGCTCGGTTACTTGGTGTTCACACCTTCGTGTTTTGTCCATCGCACATGGCTCGTGCGTCCACCATGCGACCCACGTGCCCGCCCATCACCTTGCACAACTTGGGCATGCATGGTCACCTCTTCATCATGGGCACTTTTGGGCGCCTAGTTGGGTGCTCAACTCGCCATGGGGCTCATAGTCTTAACACTTGGTGATTAAGATTTTGAGGAGAATTGAAAAAAAAATTGATAGTGGTTGGAAAGCTATCGGTTTTGTAGTCCTGGCAAATCTGTGAAGATAGTGGTGGTGGCCCTAGCTGTGACGATGGGGACAAATAGCAGCGAATAGCTTGTTTTTGGATGACTGCGGCGGTTGCAAATAGTTGAGGGATAAATTTATTTATTATTATTATTTATACTTAGTAATTACAAAGAAGGAAATAAATGTGATAGATAATACATTTTATACACGCACACATGAAAATGTATGATAATAATAATAATAATAGGCAAATATGGTAAGAAAAGCATTTGAAACTTTTGAAAAGTCGAGAGAGCAAAAGCGAAGGATGTGGGTGAGAGCCTGGTTTTCATTGCATGTTCCTCCAATTTCAATGCCCCTGGACTCTTGCATTGGTCACCAGATTGGGATTTTCCATATCGAGCCCCTAGCCATGTGGAAGGGAGGGTTTTTGCCTTACTCAAACCACTATCTATAGAATGGCAACTTTGACAAATATGTTTTTGGCACTGCTATGTCCAAAGAAATTGAAATGTCACATGTGCTCAAATATTGATGGATGTGATGTGCTTGTGTACATTTCTGCATGAATTTCCCCCACTTCCTTTGCATCCTCATCCACCACCTTCGGGCTAGGGGTGAAGGTTTTGGGTGCACAGGAGAAAACAGTCGAATTCTACAATTCCATCCAATTGGTGGAATCGGAGATAGATGCAACTTGAGGAGACCATGTAGTAGATCATTATGGTTCGTCTTGACAAGGTATGTGGGGGGCTCTAGAGCTCACAGGAACATAGTAGAATAGCGATAGTGAGGGTAGGCAGGGTACCGACAAAGTGTTTGTGGAAATATTTGAATGATAGGTTTATTGTGGAAGCAAAGAAAGCATGCAAAATGTTTGACAAAACCATCCAGTCGATTGAGGTATCTCTGCTACCTAGGGATTATGGTCAAGGCTCCCATTCTTGGCCTTCTGAATAGGAAACAAAGTCTTTTGATCTTAATTCAAACACAGTAATACAAGGATTTTTGGATATGGATCCTCAAATTTTCCCAATCTTTGTTAGGTCCCTTTCTATAGAGTCATTATGCATCAAGGCCAAAGAAATAGATTCAGAATTCATGCTTGTTGACAGTGTTCAAAAGCGTATAGGAATCCCTTGGGGGTTGATGGGGCCCTTGTACGAGGGGAGGCAACTGAAGATGGAAAAAAGCATTAGAGAATATGGCATTAAGCAGGATGTCTCCATATCTCTCGTTGAAATCCTAAAAGGCAGTGGGGGGGAATTTGTGACTTCTAAGCCTAAGTCTTTTAAAGATGCCCTCAACCCTATCCCTAGCTCTCAGACTCCAAAATGTCTATCAAGTCAAGCTTTTGTGGTATAGCAATCAAAGGATACCCCTAATCTTGAGGTGAATGATGTAATGGCCAAGATAAAGGCGGAAAATTATAAACAACAAGCGATTATTTTCTGATTTAATGGATTTTTGTCCTCAATCTTTGCCCTTTAGGATTGGGTTCATCAAAATTGGTCCTGGAATGTAGATCTACTTTTGTGCTTGAGAGGATATTTTTTGGTCTTTTATAAAGATATGGAAAATCAAAATAACGTTTTTGACCATGATACCTAGTTCTGGGGCCGAGATGGCCTTTCGTTTCAGCCATGGTTCCCAGATTTTTAATCTTGTAGCCATGAAATCTTTGGCTACTCCGATATGGGTAAGACTCCCAAACTTACCTCTCCACTAGATCCGACCAGATATCATTGAAGATATTGGAGATTCAATTGGTTGTTTCATTAAAATAGATAGTGACATATTTTTAAAAGGTATCAACACTTTCGTCTGCATATGCTTTGAGGTGGACCTCGCTGAAGGATTATCGGACAAAACCATTCTTATGTGCGATGGTAAGGAATATCTACAATCATTGGACTATGAAAATACAACTTTCAAGTGTAGAAGTTGTTGTGGTAGCCCAGAAATCTTTAGAATTCATATCCCTCATCTAAAGAGACTTTCTCCACCCAGGAACCAAAGAAAACTAGTCGTCAATGGCAGGACTCGAGGGAAACAACAAGTCCAAGACTTTTGCAGATCAAAAGAAGGGAGGCTCTCATTAACAAAGGACATCTTCTAACAACTCAGTTTCTCCAGTTCCAGATCAGCCCTCAGTGGCACAACCATATCCCTCAGCAAAGGACAACATTTTGGGAAAGGACAATGAAAGAGCATTACCTATGATTGTGCTCGCAATTAGAAGCCAAAAGCACACCCATGAGTCAGATCACTCAGACAGTGAAAAATATATAATGAACTAGACTAAACTGGTGGCTATGGAGCTCTCTCAAAGAGATGGGGATATAGTCTGAGTTTTAGTTGTTATGGGTAGCTCTATAGGTTGGACAAATGTAAGAAAGAGAAAGGGGAAAAGAGAGAAACCTATGAAGATATCAGAAATGTAAAGCTTGTATGATCATGATGTAATATGTTTTCTTGGAAATAATAGAATTTAATTTACCAAAAAAGAAAAAACAAATATATATGAAAAAGGATTAGTTATATTAATTATGTTCATACGGATATCCCTTCTCTTTGGCGATAACACATCGCTCAAAATTCAAGAGTGATAATTATGTACCACAATTCTAAAAGATCCTCTAGATTCCATTTACTTGCTTCTAAAGATTTGAGATTTTAAGGTGACCACATCATTGATGTAGTTTCTATAAGTTCATCAAATAAAGGATGTACACAAGTTCCAACTAAAGTAAATCCTTTTAGCATGCCCAGTATTGAAATTAAACTTATATTTAACCTTTTTATTGTTACTTACCAAATTCCTAAAAGGTTAGTTACATATGATAGTGCATGGAAGACTTGGTGAAGAATGAGGTTAGAGATGTGACCTCTAACCTTAGGTGGCATGTACTTGTTGAAAATTTTATGGAACAAGCTATATTAATCAGTATATTCAATTACTTAAAAACATATTGGTTCCATATACTAACATTGTGCCAAGAGTGAACCTCTCAGTTATCATTGGATCATTGTCTAACATAAGTGTCTATGTGTGGCTTTCCAATTAGGCTAGTGCATGACCTTCTAGTTTCAATTGAGCAAATTTTTTTTTTCTCTTCATCTATTTCATGGACACTAAAATACACCTCTAACTATTGCAACCAAAGATTCAACTTAACAAGCACGAATTTGACATTAACAAGGCTTGATGTCCACTTTCACATCCATTTTATTAAAGGTTATGGAGGAGTGATAACATTGGAACTTGGTTGCTCTTTTTCAAGTCCTTTTTTCAATTCATTTTCCAAGCCCTTACTATAAACTGATTTCTCTTATGATCCACCTTCTGAGTTATAGCCACCAACCTCCCCCAAAAGTCCAAACTTGCTCACTAAAGGCACTATAAGGAGGGTGGCCATGTTGCAAGAGATATTAGAAACTTGCTCTTTCAACCTTGAATATATTTCTTCCACTGCATTCATTGGGTTTTTGTGAATAAACTCATCCATTATGGCTACATTTCCATGACTTCCTTCTTAAGAAAACTCTTAGATCCTACAATTTTCCACAAATATTGTAAAGGAAATTGCTCTAATGCCAATATCGTGTAGATTGTGGATATTCCATTGGAACATTTCACCACAAAATATCTTTTAGAATATGTTGAAATCTTATATTATGCAAATTATTTTTGTAAATCCTAGACTAACTATTGCAAGTGTATTGCTCAAATTTATGAAAATAACTAAAATATGAAAATAAAAGAACGACCAATTGTACACGCAATCTACACAAATGAACACAATATGTATCCTAGGAAATATGTAATGGAAGTAAACCCAACAAGAAGGTGAGGTTTACTCTCTACTCTCTTTTTCTTCAATTATGATATGCACAAAGAAAGAGGCATTCACTATAGAGTTATTCATGACACTATTGTCTAAATGGTTGCTATAGAATCTACTTCCTCTATCATGCTCTTCAATCCCACTCCTAGATGTTTTTCTCAAATATGGAACAAGTACAATGCTAAAGAATGGAACCACTTCTCCTCCTAGTGGCCCGGTATTTAATATAGCTTGTTAGACATCTAGAGTTAAGATGGTTGCATCTCAATTAGTGGTAAAGTTTGCAACTTCTAGAATCTTCTTGAAGGTCCACATGAAGATAGCCTCACATGTGAGAGTAATGGGGGTTGACATAGCATCCACCCATATCATGATGGTCAATAAGGTAGGTTAACTTACAAGAGACATAACTCTTATATATGAACTCCAATTGAGGTGATTTTCAAATTGTTGGAAAGGTCTCAGCGTATAGAAGAACGTTGAAGGGTTGGGAGATATACTTCCAAATTTTTAGCCCAAAAATGTTATTTGATGCCTTAAAATGACTCTAGAAGGTTCAAAACCCTAAATTTTCAAAATTAGAACCTCCACTAAAATCGACCCTACTAATCAAATCCTTTGATTTTATCTACCTAACAAGTACAAAAATAGATAATAAAAAAAATTATATATAATGATCAAATCACTTTTTGGGTTTAGCCATCACACGTTATCAAAGGGAGGGGAGGAAGATGCCAATTCTTTTATACCAAATCTGATTTTTTACTTCAACAATTTATTAAAATCCAGAGAATATTTATCTAAAGTATTTTTGAAATCATAAATAAAATAAACACAATGGTATATTAACTAAGAAAATAAAATTCAACAAAAGTAGACTAGGGAAATAAATCACACTACAATGGAAAATTTGTTCCCAACACAATGTCCCTTCATATTAAATTTCTCAAGAAAATTTTGTTAAAATTGGCAACTAGGGCCAAACTCCATGTGGGTCAACTTATTTATAGCATCTGATATTTTTATTGGATCCCTCTCGTAGAGAGGTGTAGGATTGATCCAAAGATCATCTGATTCTGATAAGTATTTATGGAGATATGAATTTATTTTGATTATGGATTTATTATCTAGCCAACCAGCAACTTATGTAGGCTCTAGAATCCCAAACGTCATGTCTATTCAAACATCCACATTTTTAGTATAAATAGAAGGAGACTTTAAGTCAATCTACACACTCACTCTCTTGTGATCTCTCTTCATCTTGTTTTGGGTTTGATGGAGAAAAGATTCAAAATAAGTGCCCTAGTATCTACGTTATCCTAATGAAGATGAAATGCTAGACATCTAGATGCAGGCCCTAAACGCAATCACAGAGGATCCTCATACGTTGTATAAAGGTGACCATAATAAACCCTAGCCGCACTAACAAAAGGAAGCACAGTCGCAGTTGAAAGGTGCCCTACCATAGGTCCTAATATGCAAATCAGGGAAGACTTATGATGACATTAATACGCAAATCAGGGAAGACTTGTATGTTGTACATTGATACGCAGATCAGGGAGACTCATACGCAAGATAGTCAACGTGATGAATCATATAGAAAATGTTGCAGTCATAAGGAACAACTGAATAGCGTAGGCCTGTTCATGGTGAGACCTATACGTTGTGCATGGAATTCATTATGGAACGCAGATATATACAATAAGTGATGCAGGCAAAGCAAGGTAAGGTAGATACACGCTGGGTAGTGGAGGCAATGAATACACGCTGGGCAATCAAGGAAATGAATACACGTTGAGCAAACAATCGATACGCTGGACCTTATCCACATTATCTATACGCTATTCAATAAAGACCTTACCATGCAGTCTCTACACGTTGAGCAGACAATCGATACACGGTTCTATGATGGAAACTCTTACGTTGTTATGTATATGTAGAAAACTCAATGTCGTTATGTATACGCATGTCATGTATACAACACAGTCATGGAAATACACTGCTATGTATATGCGAAGACTGATATATAATGCATCCGCTGCAAATGAACATATATACGTATATGGCAGTATGAGCAGCATGATGCATATGGGCAGTATGAGCAACATGATGCATGATGTATGAGATCATGAGCATCATGGTAAATGTAATCATGTGCATGGGCAGCACAATGATGCATGGAGCATGGACGACATCATAGTAAAGGTAATCATGAGCATGGGCAACTTGATGGTGGATGAGACCATGGAAAGATGCAGCATGATGAGCAACATCAAGATGATAGCAGCTCAGTCATCTAGATCTAGCATTGTGATGGGGCAGCATGGTGCTACATTGTAAGGTGCGGCAAATGGACGTGGTGCAGCACTACGATAGGTTAAGCCATCACCTTGGAGATTCAGTTGAAGCAGAATGTCTTAACCTGATCTCATCGTTATACGAAATGATCTATGCTAAATCTAGATAAGTCAAAGTGTTGACTTATGTTGTAAATGTACTATCTCTCTCTCTCTTTCTCTGTTGAACTTTGAAGATAAAAGAAGATTTGATCAAAGGGTTTCGACACACATTGTGGGGTTTGTCCCTGGCTTGCGCCACATCTTGTGTCCTCTTGTCTTGGCTTGTCTTCTGCGATTTATATTTATGTTCTATCTGCAATTTATCTAAACGCTGATGTGATTGCTAACTGTGAAAATTTAAATAAATTGCTCTAGCATAGAACATACCATAACTTAACAAATTTGGACCTAGACCTAAGGAGAATACATAGAAAAAATACAATTGTTGGGAACCTGGAACTCGGCCCCCTAGGAAAAATCAACCTCAAGGAAACTGGCCCCTAGAAATCAGCACTAATGAAGAAACTCAACCTTCGGAAAACTTTTCCTCCCTCAGCAGTGATTCTGTTGGAAATACTGGGGGGGTGGGTGAATCAATATTCCTTAGCAATTAGCACTTTTAAATCTTTTCAGAGCACTAGTTAATCTTCAATTATTATTAATGTTTATGCAGTAATAATAGTAAATAAAAAAACACAGTAGACACAAGAATTTTTGGTGAAAACCCCCTTCCGGTCAAAAACCACCAAACTATTTTCTAATAAATTCTTTAATCTTAAGCCCCAACTGAAATGAAAGCAACAACTTCCTAGAACTCTAGAAAAACATTCTTCTCCAACTCCCACTGGAAGGACACCCCAACACTTTGGTTTCTTCAGTAGTCAACTGAATTGATGCCCCAACATCCTAGACCAAACATGAAGTGTACATAGGCTCCAACCTATAGGCGACTTCATGCACTAGCCTAGCACCTCCCTGCCACCCTCTAATGACTGAAATGAGACAAGAGTGTGGATTCCTGTACCAGGGACAACAATCCACGATACAATATGATTTACAATGATTTTGACCGAACACACAATCACACTATGACTTGCAACCCAACCATGACATCATCCCAACAGAAACTCCTATACCTCCCAATAATGCCTTTTTGACTCTAGGCAGATTTACTCTTTTACAATAATGACTCTTCTAATGATGACACTTTTACAAATGACTCTTTTACAACTTTACAATGATGACTCTTGTCCTTGACACTTCTTCACAATATTATGGATGGTTGTCATGTCTTCAAAGGATGTCCCACTGCAATGCTTCCTTTGATTTGATATTTCTACTTGTGAATTCTTGCTTGAAGTTGTACTTGAACCTTCTTCTACCTGCATGCAAAAGTTGATCTGAAAATGGGGCACTTGGGCTTCTTGTCTAACTTGCAAGAACCCTCCCACTTCCAAAGCTTAAATATTCCCAAGTCTTATTGATTAACCAATGCGGAATTAAAAATGCTTGAAAATATAGGTGTATGCTGGTATTTGTTTTTAAACTGATTGTATGTTGTAATTTAATGTGCTCAAACTGATATATAAATACATATAATAGTAAATAAAGCAACAATAAAACAAAACACACAGAACATTAATTTAATATGGATCTCACCCAAAACTCTTGGGCTACATCTCCTTGAACTCTAGTCAACTCAACTAGGCTCTCTAGGATTATGGCAGCAATCTTTTTACAAGCTCTCTAGCTCAACTCCACATTTTACATAGAAACAATGGGTTTAGAATGCCATTCAGTCCCCAGCTATGAAGCTCTCAACCTTCTTGCTCTGGATTTGGCTCTTAGGCTCTCGCGTTGTCTCTGGCTCTTTGGCTCTGGCTATCTTGAGCTCTCTCTCTCAGCCTTTGCGTGCCTCTGTGATCCACTTGACCTCCAAGCAATCCTTGACAACCTTCTAGTGACCCTTTTACAGCTTTGTTTCCTGTCAATCGCACTCTCAGGCTTTCTCACCCCTTCAGCTCGTTGCGCTGCCTACTTATGCCTCCCAATCGTGCTCTCAAACTTAGCAACCCCTTTGTCTTTGTCATGGAACAGATTTTAAGCCTATCAGTGCTTGTCTGTTCATTTCATCTCTCGGGATCTCTGGCTCCCAGTTGTTGTCCCTTCATCTTCCTTCTGGAGCGTTTAACAATCATTGCTAGCATCCCAAGGTATGGTGGCCACCTGTTTTGCAACGAAAAAGGCCACTAGCATGTAAAAATCCCAAAGATATCATTTCTCTGTTTACACAGAGAAATACACCGGAAACGTTGAAAAATCCACATAAACACCTTTTATGGGACTTGAAAATCCCTTAAATCCACTTTATAACTCCTATCGTGTCCGCCTTTATGTCACTTTATTCGCATTTCTTTGCTTTTTCGTTCATACGATTTACATTGAAAAAGCCCTTTTTTCGAACTTGAAATATTATCAAATATCGTTTATAATTTTATCGAGTCCGACCCTTTTATCAGCAACGGGGGTTGTCGATCACCGTTTCGCCGATCCGATCATCGTCAATCGGCGATCGGCAGATCCAGGTCCCAATATCGCATATATGTCTGCCTCCGCTCCGATCAATCAGATCAGTGGATTGTAGTTTCCTCCGCCTTCACGTAAATCCGGCCTTTTCCTTTTTCCGATGTGATTTCCCTTTTTAAAAGTTTTTTGCCATTTTTAGGGGTTTTTGCCTCTTTTTTCAAAGAAACTGGGCATCCTCTGCATGCGATAACTTCTGCATCCTAAGTCCATTTTAGCTCATTCAAGTTGCAGTAGATTCAGAAGGAAAAGATCTCTGCAATAGGGCTATTTCCAAAAACTTCCTTGGACTTTCATTTTTCCTTTGTGAGGACCACTAGACTTAGGAATGTATCCAAAATCAATTTTGGATCACGTCTTCCCACTAAAAGAACTTTTTGTCTCCAAAACACTGATATACTGATCTGAACAGTACCTGAGAGTAACAGCGCCTCTTCTTTCAGCCTCCATACACTTGCCTTGCATAGTGACTCTAAACCAAATTTTCTGACCAGTTCCCTTCTTGGATGGGCTCATCTTCCCAGGAAGAACTATCTTCCTCCTTGCCTTCTTGCAAAACTCCTGCTGAAATGGTTATAGAAGGTAGTTTGAGCTTCTCTGCCTTGATCATTGATCCAAGGTGGCTCAAACAAATTTGAAGTACACCTGCTCCACAAAACTTCCATTTGTACATGTTCAAATACAAGGAAAACATCAACATCCCTGTGTTCTTGCATCTCATGCTCATGCATGCATTTCATCCTTCAACTTTCGCTTAAGCACACTGTACTTTCGAAGCTAGAATGAAATTTAATGTCGCAACAACAAAGTGAGTCTCCCACTCAATCTTTTCCATTCACCATCTTGGTAGAAACCTGCAACTTGCATCTCATCAACAAGAAATGCAAATAGATGCATCAATAGACATGGAACCTTAATTGGAAAATAACTCTACCCATTTCTTACCAATCCAATTCAAAGGTTTTTCCTTTGTCTGCACATCAGCATCAACATAAGAACCATCCTGGGACACATCATTCATGGAAACTTCCTTTCCATTTCCGCCATCTTCTCTTTCAACTTTCTTCAGCTTTTGTGGAAGAATTGTTGGATTCAGAGTGAGCAAGATGCCCTTGCTTATGGCAGTAAGTGAAACACATGTGCATCATCTTGACAGCATGATTTTCCTTGTCCAATGGACCTTTGGCTTTTTTCTTCTTTTCCTTCAAAAGTTTCCTGTATGTGGCCATTCTCTTCCAACATCTAGAAACATGATGGTTATCCAAACCACAAAAGGAATTCCCATGCTTATGTGGAAATTTACCATGCTTTGTAAAATCAAAATGAATATATTTAGAGCCAGATTTATACTAGCCTCTTTTAGCTTTATTGCCTTCATGAGGAGGTGAAGCAAATGAAGGAGTGGCTCCCTTTGGAACACCATCAATCTCTTCAAGGTTGTTCGGGTTTCCATAACTCTCTGGTTCAAGTATGTGCTTCTGAACACCTGCATCTTGCAAGTGATGTTTCAAGCCATTGCATTCCTCCTTAATACAATCTTCACACTCTGCAATGCAACCCCTTCTTGGAGATGTTTCAATGGCCTTCACGGCAGCTTTGGAACTTTCTCCATAAGCTTGTCCATAGCCAAGACCCAAATAATTAGGCCTTTCCTCAATTAATATTGGCTCCACAATACCTTGTGCATGATGTCCCAAGCCCTTTCCTTCATAGCCCATCTTGGACATTAGCTTGGAACCTATGCCTCTAGTATGTTTTTCAAAAGAACCAATATAAGCATTCTTAGAAGAATTTGAAGACAAACTGGAATGGTTTACCTCTTCCTCAAGCTGATACTTGACCAAGGCTTATTTGGCAACAAAGAGTTGGGACTCCAACTCGTGCATCCTCTTCAGGTTCATATTTGCAATATGAAGTTGCCTCTCCATTTCCTGCAGTTTGTTAGAAAGCAATTTCTTCTCTTCCTTCATGGAATTCCGTTGCTCTCTAAGTAAGTTGCTCTTCCATCCATCCCCATACATTTCTCTCGCCTTGTGTTAAGTTATGGTATGTTCTATGATTATAACAGTTTACTTATTTTTCTTATTATATTTCACAGATTAGCAATCACATGTACATAAAGTAAAGTGCAGATAGAACATTAAACGATCGACATAAAACACGCCAAGACAAGAGACACAAGGTGTGGTGGCTAACCAAGGACAAACCCCACAATGTGTGGGGAAACCCTTTGATCAAATCTTCTTTTATCTTCAATAATTCAACAGAGAGAAATAGTACAATAAATCTCATTCATATCAGCAATAGCAAACCCTACATCAGCAGCATCAGCATTAGCAACTTCGTCATCAAACTAGGGTAGACGATATCTCACAAACCGACTGTTGAATCGGCATGATTCCACCACCAAAAGTTGCGGCTTCCAGAGGAGGTTCAGATGAACTTATAGCATAGTTCAGATGAAGAGATCTTCTAGTCCATGCAGGTCAATATTTACTTCTGCATTTGCAGCTTCAGTTCGGCAGCTTCCGGCTTCAAACTAGGGCAGTCAATATCTTGCAAACTATCCGTCGGATTGACTTGTTTCCACCACCAAAAGTTGCGGCTTTCAAAGGAGGTTCAGATGAACCTACAACATAGTTCATATGAGGAGATCTTCTAGTCCACGCAGGTCAATCTCTACTTCTGCAGTTGCAGCTTTAGTTTCGGTAGCTTCCGGCTTCACATGTATGAGAAAGAGACCCTTTTCTGTGCAATAGAGAAGAGACTCTTTTCCGCACAGTAGAGAGAGAGAGAGATGTGATGAGATGAGTGAGTCCAAATGAGGAAAATTCCTCCTGTATTTATACACAACGTTGGTGTTTGAATAGATGCGACTATAGGGCTTCTGAGCCTACATGAGTTGTAGGTCGGCTTGATAATAATTCCATAATCAAAATAAATGCATATCTCCATGAATACTTATCGGAATTGGAAGATATTTATATCAATCCTACACCTCTCGATGAGAGGAATCTAATAAAAATATTATTAGCCATGAATAAGATGAACCACATGAAGTTTTTCTCTAGTTGCCAATTTTAACACTCCCTCTCAACTAGGGAGAACTTCATCTGCAATCTATCTATTGGTCGTTACTATTCATCCATCAAATGCACTGCCCTGTACAGCCTGACCCTTGCTCTGCTCTGCTCTGTTCTGCCTGTTCTACTTTGTCTTGCTCTGCCCTGTACTGATCTGTATTGTTTTGCTCTGTTCTTCTCTGCTTTTGTCTGAATTATGAAGAAGAAGAAATGATTGAGGATGTATCATACTGACTCAAAGTCAGTCTTAGAGTATGTACCACTAGTCCCAGACCAATCTCAACCAACCCAAAGTCATCGTCACAGTGAGTACAACTCCACTGGTCTCAGACCAATATCATCCTCCACTGACTCAGATTCAGTCTTGGAGTGCATACCACTGGTCCCAAACCAGTCTCAACCGACCCGAAGTCAGCTTCATAGTAGGTACCACTCCTACCACTAGTCCCAGACCAATATCGCAGTCTTAGAGAGTGTACCACTGGTCCCAGACCAGTCTCAACCGACCCAAAGTCAGCGTCATAGTATGTACCACTCTCACTGGTCCCAGACTAGTACTGAACTGACACGAAGTC
>APFE030511474.1:83945-114756 GCA_000404065.3 Pinus taeda
TAAAGTAAAGGTTAGGATCGACTTCACTCCTAGTGAATCCCAGCTTCATCAAGTAGCTATTGATCCTCTCATACCATGCTCGGAGTGCTTGCTTCAGCCCATAGAGAACCTTCTTCAACCTGCATACATGAGATTTTCGATCATAAATCTCAAATCCTTCAGGTGCTCCACATAGACCTCTTCTTTGATCAAACCGTGCAAGAATGCGGTCTTGACATCCATCTGATGTAGGTTCCATCCTTGTGAAGCCACAAGGGCTATGATCAAGTAGATGGTCATATATCTGGCAATAGGTGCAAATATCATAGTCTATACCTTCCTTCTAGGATAAACCACGAGCAACAAAACGAGCCCTATACTTTTCCGTACTTCCATCTGCTGATGCTTTATCTTGTAAAGCCATTTTGAAGTAACAATTGTCTTGTCCGAGGTCTGGGAACTACTTCCCAGACATCATTCTCCATAATAGACTCATTCTATGGTCATAGCATCCTTCCATACTTAATGCTTGATGACATCTGAGAATGATGAAGGCTCATTTTGTATGATCGTGCTCATGATGGTCAGGTATCCCTGATACCTGTTAGGTTTCTTACTTTGACGGAAGGTTCCTCAGGGTGCAGCGTGTCCTTTAGCATCATCAAGTATCCCCCTAAGCCATGAAGGCCTCTTCCTAGAAAAGGAAGGCTCATGTGGATGAGGATCAATGGGTCCATGGGTTCTTCTACATCAGGCATTGATTCATCATCCTTTTCTTTCGGTTCCCTGGTGTTGGCTTCTTGAGAGATCCTCAAAGTCGAAAGATTGTCCACCTTGCTGAGAGCCATATCTTCGTCAAAGGTGACATCATGACTAATCATGACTTCCCTTTGACTAGCGGTGAAAATTTCTCCAGGAGTCTTGGAACCCAATGCTTGATGAGGGCATCGATTTTGTACATATACGGTAGTGTTTGTAGTTTCAGCCCATAGAAACTTCAGAATTCTTTGATCATGTAGCATGGCCCGGGAAACTTCCACAATCGTGCAATTCTTCTTTCCCGCCACACCATTCTTCTCAGGAGTATGTGGTGTAGTAGTCTCCCTTTTAATGCCAACCTCAAGTATGCCTGAGTGAACCAACTGTAATAGATCGGAGGTCTTACTTTGGCTTGAGGGGAATGGTCCCCTTTTGAGCTTTCCTTCAGCACATCCTAGACATACACCTTATTTCTCTACTCGGAATTTGGGCATCCCTATCACCATTTGTCTTACACCGAGTATAGCTTTATAATGAAGGGGGGCAACCCTCCGATGCCAAAGTTCGAACTGAAGAGATGTGTCATAAGACATGACACCTAGCGGACTTCCATCGACCTGATATAATGAATCAACACTAAACCCAAGAGTAAAGGCATCTTTAATATTATTTTTACATATACGTACCTTTCCATCGCTAAAGATTACCTTGTAGCCTTTGTCTTCCATTACCGAGCTGGACACTAGGTTCTTTTTGAGGTCAGGTGCATTGCATACATCCTAGAATTTCTAGCCTTCTTGAATGGTTTCCTCGATTCCCAGTTCTCCTCTTACCTTTGCTATTGAATTTGTCATTCCTTTAATTTCCATCAGAGGGATTTTGATCATCGTCCCGATGTGAGTCCTTTCTATCAGGGCACTCCCTTGCATAGTGACCTGCTTTATCGCATATGTAACATCGTCATTTTCTTCCAGCCTTTCCTTTTGATTTAGTCTCGAAATTATTTATTTTCTTAGCATGAGAAGAAAAGGCAGTAGGATGACCTTTAGGCGTGGGCATTTCTTGCTCTTCTTCCCTTTTTCTTCTTGAATGCATCTAGCCATTAATTCCTCGAAACCAGGAATTACATTATAGTTCATAAGAGTAGTCCTGAACACGTACCATTGGGATGGTAATCCTCCAAGAGTCGTGAGTGCCATTTCCCTGTCAATAATAGCCTCCCCAATAGATAGGAGAGCGTTCTTGATCTCGGTTATTCTTAAGAAGTATGCTTTCATACTCTCATCTTTACCCTTCTTGATTTCCCTCAGTTTATTTCTAAGAAACAAAATTTGATTTGCATCATTAACTTTAAATAAACTCACCAGTCTATCATAGATTTCCTTGGAGGTGTCCAGTTCAGAGATGTAGGCCACCAAGTGCTTGTCGATAGAGTCCTAGATGATCTTCTATTTTGACTTCTACGGTTTTCCATTTCTTCCATGCAACAGCGGATGCATTTGATGGAGGCTCAACAATATTGCCTCTTACATGGTCCAGCACCCCTGGATCTTCTAGGGTTAGATTGATAGACATCTTCCATCTGTGATAGTCATCTTTCTCACGGAGCTTGCCTTCGGTAGGAAAGAGTGTTGAGGACCCCATTATTCTTTAGGATATCCTTGCCAATCTTCTCTTCGGTGATTGCTCTTGCTCTTGCTCGGGCTTTGTCTTCACCTTAGCGCTGATACCATGTTAAGTTATGGTATGTTCTATGCTTATAACAGTTTACTTCTTTTTCTTATTATATTCCACAGATTAGCAATCACATGTACATAAAGTAAAATGTAGATAGAACATTAAACAATCGACAGAAAACAATCCAAGACAAGAGACACAAGATGTGGCGGCTAGCCAGGGACAAACCCCACAATGTGTGGGGAAACACTTTGATCAAATCTTCTTTTATCTTCAATAATTCAGCAAAGATAACTAGTACAATAAATCTTATTCATATCAGTAGTAGCAAACCCTAGATCAACAGCATCAGCGTTAGCGGCTTCATCATCAAACTAGGGTAGACGATATCTCACAAACCGACCGTAGGATCAGCATGATTCCACCACAAAAAGTTGTGGCTTCTAGAGGAGGTTCATATGAACCTATAGCATAGTTTAGATGAAGAGATCTTCTAGTCAATGCAGGTCAATCTTTAATTATGTAGTTGCAGCTTCAGTTTCGGCAGCTTCCAGCTTCAAACTAGGGCAGTCGATATCTTGCAAACCGTCCGTCGGATTGACTTGTTTCCACCACCAAAATTTGTGCCTTTCAGAGGAGATTCAGATGAACCTACAGCACAGTTCAGATGAGGAGATCTTCTAGTCCACGCAGGTCAATCTTTACTTCTGTAGTTGCAGCGTCAGTTTCGGCAGCTTCCGGCTTCACATGTGTGAGAGAGAGACCCTTTTCTGCACAGTAGAGAAGAGACTCTTTTCTGCGCAGTAGAGAGAGAGAGATGTGATGATATGAGTGAGCCCAAATGAGGAAAAGTCCTCCTATATTTATACACAATGTTGGTGTTTGAATAGATGTGACTGTTGGGCTTCTGAGCCTACATGAGTTGTCGGTCGGCTTGATAATAATTCCATAATCAAAATAAATTCATATCTCCATGAATACTTATCAAAATCGGATGATCTGTATATCAATCCTACACCTCTCGACAAGAGGAATCTAATAAAAATATTATCATCCATGAATAAAATGACCCACATGAAGTTTTTCCCTAGTTTCCAATTTTAACACCTTGCCCATCATAATGAACATGTCTTGCTTTATGTCTTCATCAAAGAGTCTTGTGATGCAAGAGGAATTCGAAGATACACTTGTAGAAGTTGTCATTATGCCAATGAACAAAGAACTTCAAACAAGATTAATAAAGAGTTTATTTCAGTAACCTTTTGCAACAAACCTCTTGTGCTTTAAGGACTGCCTTGAGGTCCTTTGGGATAGAAGAATGCCTTCAACCCTTCTTCCTATTTGTCCTTCCTGCACTGAGCTATCAATAGCTTTCCTTTCACCTCTGCAAACTCAAACAATAGCCAGTCTGCAAAGCAAGCATACAACCAGCCTCCTGTTGTTCAAACACCTTTCAGACAAGCAAACTTTGCTTTGTCAATCAAGCATTCTGATATAACCTTCTTAAAGGTGTGGTTAACCAATCTTAAGCTCTGATACCACCTGATCTGAAAGTGGGGAACCTAGGCTTCTTGTCTAACTTGCATGACCCTCTCCCACTTCAAAGCTTAAATATTCCCAAGTCTTATTGATTAACCAATGTGGAATTAAAAATGCTTGAAAATATAGGTGTATGCTGGTATTTGTTTTTAAACTGATTATATGTTGTAATTTAATGTGCTCAAACTGATATATAAATACATATAACAGTAAATAAAGCAGCAATAAAACAAAACACACAACAGCAATTTAATATGGAGTTCATCCAAAACTCTTGGGCTACATCTCCTTGAGCTCTAGTCAACTCAACTAGGCTCTCTAAGATTATAGCAGCAATCTTTTTACAAGCTCTTTGGCTCAACTCCACGGTTTACACAGAAACAATGGGTTTAGAATGTCATTCCCCTAGCTCTAAAGCTCTCAGCCTTCTTGCTCTGGCTTTGGCTCTTAGGCTCTCGTGTTGTCTGTGGCTCTTCGGCTCTGGCTATCTTGAGCTCTCTCTCTCGGCCTTTGCGTGCCTCTGTGATCCGCTTGACCTCCAAGCGATCCTCGGCAACCTTCTAGCGACCTTTCTGCAGCTTTGGTGCCTGTCAATCGCACTCTCAGCCTTTCTCGCCCCTTCAGCTCGTTGTGATGTCTGCTTATGCCTCTCAAATGTGCTCTCAGACTCAGCAACCCCTCTGTCTCTATCATGGAAAGGCTTTTAAGCCTATCGGCGCTTGTCTGTTTGTTTCAGCTCTCGAGCTCTCTGGCTCCCAGTGGTTGTCCCTTAATCTTCCTTCTGGAGCATTTAACAATCATTGCTAGCGTCCCAAGGTATGGTGGCCACTTGTTTTTCAAACGGAAAAGGCCATTGGCACGTCAAAATCCCAAAGATATTATTTCTCTGTTTACACAGAGAAATACACCGGAAATGCTGAAAAATCCGCATAAACGCCTTTTATCGGACTTGAAAATCCCTTAAATCTGCTTTATAACTCCTATCGGGTCCGCCTTTATGCCGCTTTATTTTCATTTTTTGGTTTTTCGTTCATGCGATTTACATTGAAAAGGCCCTTTTTCCAGACTTGAAATATTATCAAATATCGTTTATAATTTTATCAGGTCCGGCCCTTTTACTGGCGTCGGGGGTCGTCGATCGCCGATCGCTGATATCGTCGATCGATGATCGTCGATATTGGCGATCGCAATGTCGCTCGGTCAGGGGTTCTGTGTATTGCCAACGCTGATTCATCGATCTGATCATCTGCGATCGACAGATCCAAGTCCCGATATCGCATATATGTCCGCCTCCGATCCGATTAATCGGATTTGCAAATCAGAGTTTCCTCCGCCTTCGCGTAAATCCGGCCTTTGCCTTTTTCCGATGTGATTTCCCTTTTTAAGGGTTTTTTGCCATTTTTAGGGGTTTTGCCTCTTTTTTCAAAGAAATTGGGCATCTTCTGCATCCTAAGTCCATTTTAGCTCATTCAAGTTGCAGTAAATTCAGAAAGAAAATATCTCTGCAATGGAGCTATTTCCAGGAACTTCCTTGGACTTTCATTTTTCCTCTGTGAGGACCAAGACTTAAGAGTCTATCCAAAATCAAATTTAGATCAAAAGTTGCCCAACAAAACCAATCCCAAAACAAAACAAAATACCCTTCAACTTACCTCTGCCTGCAAAACACATGTAAGTGCATAATAATGAATAAATACAAATTAAAATTACAATGTGTACCTGAAGTGTGTTTGTCACTTTTTTTGTTGACTTGTTGCAACAGTAGACAAAGACTCACACTCTTGATATAGGCCTGGACTCTATGCAAGACTATCCAAAACTGACCTAAAGATATATATACAATAAAAATTGATGACAAACCCTAGACTTGTGATGGACCAAGTTCTAAATACAACAACAGATACCATTCTATCAACTATGACAAGACAAGTAACATGAACATACAACATCATATAGATTTAGCAAACTTGGTGTAGCATCAAGAATATGTAGCATCAAATGTGTAGTATCAAGAATAGGACATTTGAAATGTGGTATCAAAACTAACTGTGACATATAGAGACATAGAGATATAACCGAGACCTTGTATGTACTTACATTGTCCTACAAAAACATATGTCAGAGATGACACTCATATTTCAAATGTAAACACTAATCATACATACTTTGTTGTAGGAGACTTACCCTTGACTATAGTGATCCTTGAATGCATGATTTTTCTTGTCTTCTAGGAGCTCGATATTGAATCTATTGTATCTATGTAATTTCAGATCTCCAAGGTCTGAAACTTCATCATGTGGTAGCCCTCTGAGTCCTCTTTCCAACCCCACAGGTCTAATCAAGATTGGATTCTTCAAGAATGAGTTATTCCCAATCTCTCACGATGGCCTAATTATAGACTAGTTCAGTAGAGCAAACTTGTACGAAGTGCCATGTGTCATTGTTGCAACCTCAGGCCTTGAAAACACTACTCAACAAACTACAATCTGTCATCTTTCTGTGACTATTTACGAAATTTGAATCCAATGCTCAAAGATAAAGTTATGATGGTTTTCCCAACATCACATGTTTGACATGGAATTCGGGAGCCTACAAAAACCTTAACTTCCTCGGATCATATCTCTAAAAATATAGCGAACCAAGAAATGTCAGAGATGATACTCATATTTCAAATGTAAACACTAATCATACATACCTTGTCATAGGGGATCTCCAGGGTCTGAAATTTCATCCTATGGTAGCCTCTGAGTCCCCTTTCCAATCCCACAGGTCTGATCAAGATTGGATTCTTCAAGAAATAGTTATGCCCAATCTCCCACGATGACCTGATTATAGACTAGTTCAGTAGAGCGAACTTGCACGAAGATTTGTGTGTCATTGTTGTGACCTTCAGCCCTAAAAACGCTACTTAACAAACTACAGTCCATCCTCTTTCTGTGACTATTTACGAAATTTGAATTCAATGCTCACAGAGAGTTATGACGATTTTCCCAACATCACTTGTTTGACATGGAACTCGGGAGCATGCAAAAACCCTTACTTCCTCATATCATATCTCTGAAAATATAGCAAACCAAGATCTGAAATTTGGTCACGAGGTTTATCAAATTTCAGCTCAAATGGGTTTTAATTTCAACTTCTGAAGCTTCACCTATTAAAAAACTTATAGTGAAAATGCCACGATGACCTGTTTGAAGCCACAAAATCCCTACTAGAGGAGGATATGAGGGTCACTATTTATATGAATGTCTTGAGTTGAGAGGGTCCTCAACAAGTGAACAATGGAGGGATTTTAGGAAAAAAAGAACATTATTAATTATTTATTATTCAATGACCACAACCAATTATGAGTGACATGCCACAACCCCATAGGGTTTTAGCCCACTAACTAAGGTTACTAACTTCAAATGCAAATAACTCTCAAACCGTGAAGAACTGGGAGGCGTACCATATATCAACGGAAACATCTCGACAAGTAGAATCCATCGAGAAGATCTTTGATGCAAAATAATATGAGTTGTCAAGTCAAAATTCCCTTGCAAGACCGGGGTAGCCCCTAGTGCTGCTTGGGTTGACATCAATGACAACCACTGATCAACAGATTCAACCCCTCTTTTCCCTTGTATAGCCCCTGCGCACTTGGGAAATTCAACCTCTGAATATCTCGACAACTCTCCAATAATTTGGCCATCCTCTTTCGCTGACTCTACCTCTCCCTTTCCTAACTATAGGCTTTTGTTAAATTTGGCAACTAGAGCCAAAGTCCACCTTGGACAACTCATATGATGTAGTTGATATTTATATTGGATTCCTCTCTCCAAGAGGTGTAGGATTGATTTAAAGATCATCTCATTCTGACATGTACAAATGGAATTATGAATTTGTTTTGTTTATGGACGAATTGTCAAGGTCAACCAATGAACTAATGTAGTCTCAGAAGCCCAACAGTCACGTCTATTCATCTTCAACATTTGCATATAAATAGAAGGTGCCTTTGCTTCATTTGGATATCACTCATCTTCTTATAAATCTCTCTCCTCATCTGATTGGATACAAATTTTTGGGCTCCTCTCTCTCTCCACACGTGTGAAGAAGAAGATAGATTTTATGTTTCAGCGTTGACCGAATTCCAAGGAAGTTTGACCAGCGTTAACAACAGAAGGGTTTGACCGCAGCGTTGACCAAGTTTCACTGAGTGTTTCGGCACTGTTTTGGGTTGATTCAGATGACTGTTGAAGGTCAAGTTGACTAGGTTTGATCGAGCTATTTTGGAGGTTTAATTCTACCTTGCTGACCAACGTTGACTTTATGGTTAGGATTTTTTGTGGTTGTTGTTTGTTTGGACAGATTTCACTTTGATTGGGCAAGTGAATATTGCATATTGTACTCTCTCTGCTGAACTTTTGAAGAATAATAAGAATTGATCAAAGGGTTTCCCCACATTGGAGTTTGTCCCTGGCTAGTGCCATATCTTATGTCCTCTTGTCTTGGTTTGTCTTCTACTATTTGTATTTATGTTCTATCTGAATTTGTTGTCATGTTAATGTGATTGCTAATCTGGAAATTGATATTGGGCTGATAAGAAAATTGAAGTAAATTTCTCTTCAGCATAGAACATACCATTGTTATCTAAAATTAACAATGGTATGAGAGCTAAGGTGAAGACAAAGCCCACGCAAGAATGAGAAGAGCGATCACTGAGATTTGTTGGACAAGGACAAGAGTCAATGGCCTCCACATTCTACTTAAAATCTGATGACAAGCTTCATGATAAGTCTAATTATCATGCATGGAAGATGTCTCTTGATTTGACTTTAGAAAAGCAAGATGTTATGGACTATGTGCAGGGAAAGATTACTGAACCTCCTTCAAATGCACTGGATGCTGCCAAAACAAAGTACAAGAAAGGTGAAGTCAAAGCAAACAAGATCATCTGGGAATCTATTCATAAGCATTTAGTTGCTTACATTTTCGATTTGAACACATCAAAGGAGATATATCACAGGTTGGTTGGCATGTTCAAAACTGCAAACCAAGTTCTCGTTTTCAAGAACAAATTGAAGGACGTAAAAAAGGGAAGAGGTGAAGATATTCACTCCTACTTCATGAGGATTACCGATATAAAAAATGATCTTCTTTCAATTGGATAAGTTATTGTTGATAGGGAGCTCACTCTCATTGCCATTGGAGGACTCCCTAGTCAATGGCATGTGTTCAACACTCCTATTCTCAACAATGACAAGATTCCAAGTTTTGAAGAATTGTTGACCAAATGTTCTCAAGAAGAAATAAGGATGATGGAACTAGATGTGCCTTCAAATAGGAATGATCCTATTGCATTTTCCGCTCATGCTAAAAAGAAGAACAATGCATGTTCAAAGAAGCAATGTCAAGGAAGACATGGTTTCAAGAATGGAGGGAATGGAAGATGCTTCATTTGTAACAAGTTTTACCACTATGCTAGGGAGTGTCCTAATAGAAGGGATACACCTCATGATGATGACAACAACAACAATTTCAGGGGCAACAACAATCAAAGGAATGGCATGTTCAACAACAAAAGAAAAAGGAATGCTCCCGCTACTCAACATGGAAATGGTCGCCCTCCCAAGAGATCCAGAAACACTAGGTATGATGAATCTAATGTTGTTGATAACAAGCAAAAATAATTCTATCTTATATCTGGCCTCTCTACTACCTCTCCTCTGGATACCTTGGGAAATTGGTTGATTGATAGTGGTGCCACAAGGCACTTCACTGGGTATAAGGAATCTCTTTCAAATTTGATTGAAAAATATACAAATTTAAAAATTATCCTTGGAGACAATGCCACCTATCTCGTGAAGGGAGTTGGGAATGTTACTCTTCAATTGAATCAAGGTAACACCATTCATCTACAAAAGTATTATATGTACTCGATCTAAAGAAGAACCTAGTATCTATCTCTGCGATGGAAGACAAAGGATTCAAGGTGACATTCATCAATGGAAAGGTACGTGTGTGGAATAAAATTTTTAAAGATGCATTTACACTTGGATTCAGGGTTGATAGCCTATATCAAGTTGGAGGAAGTCCACTGGGAGCTATGTCTTGCGACACATCACTTCAATCCGAATTATGGCACCGGAGGTTTGCTCATCTACATTATAAGGCTCTACTCAATGTAAGGAAGAACATGAAGGTGTTTGTCAGGGGTGTGCCGAAGGAAAGCATGCAAAGGGGCCATTCCCCTCCAGTGATAGCAAGACTACCCACATATTGCAATTGGTTCATTATGATCTATCTGGTATGATGCATGTGAACTCTTTGGAAGGATATTTATATCATGTTATCTTTGTGGATGATTTTTCTCGCAAAACTTGGATATATTTCTTGAAGAATAAGGACGAAGTATTCTCATGGTTTCATTTTTTCAAAGCTTTGGTCAAAAATCAAACAGGGAAGAAGATCAAAATATTAAGGACGATAATGGAACCGAATATGAATCAAACGAGTTCAATAACTATTGTAGAGAAGTTGGCATTAAGAGAGAGACTGCTACCGCATATACTCCCGAGCAAAATGGTGTTGCTAAAAGGAAGAGTCGTTTTATCATAGAAGCCACTCATGTCAGTCTTCATGATCAAAGCCTTCTGAAGTTCTTATGGGTTGAAGCTGCCAACACTGTCGTGTACATTCAAAATAGATGCCCTCATCAAGCGTTGGACTCCAAAACTCCCGAAGAAGTTTTCACTAGTAAGAAACCTGATGTTTCTCACTTTAGAATTTTTGGTAGACCTGTATAATTTCATGTACCGAAATAAAAGAGAAGCAAATTGGATGCTTCTGGTAAGAAAAGAACATTTGTGAGCTATAGTGAAACTTGTAAGTCATATAGAATCTATGTGCCTGGTCAAAGAGAAGTGGAGATAAGTCATGATGTAACCTTCGATGAAGATGTTTCCCTTGGAAAGATTAGTAACCTTCCTATTCCAAGGAAGGACAAAGAAGCAAATTCAAGAAAACGGGGAGAACCACAAGATGAGCAGATGCACAATGTTGAAGGACCAATGGATCCTACTGATCCACTTACTCATGAGCCCTCCTCAAAAAGGAGAGCCTCATGGCTTAGGGAAACTCTCAAAGATGTCGAGAGACATGTTGCACCAAGGGAAACATTTCGTGAAAGTAGGAAGTTGAATAGGTACCAATGGTACTTAACTGCCATGAGCACCATTGTTCAATCTAAGCCTTGCACATTCGAAGAAGTTGTGAAGCACCAAGTTTGGAAGGATGTTATAAATGAAGAGTATGAGTCGATTATAAAGAATGATGCATGGGATGTGGTCCCTATACCCAAGGAAAAATCTATTGTCACCTCGAAATGGCTCTACAAGATCAAGCATGGAGCTTATGGAAGTGTTGAAAAGTTCAACGCTAGATTTGTTGCTCAAGACTTCTCTCAAAAGGAAGGTGTGGACTACGACGAGATATTTGCACATGTTGCTCGATATACCACCATCCGTTTAATTATAGCCCTTGCAGACTCGCAAGGTTAGAATCTACACCAAATGGATGTCAACACTGCCTTCTTACATGGTTCGATTAAGGAGGAAGTCTATGTAGAACAACCCGAGGGGTTCGAAGTTCAAGATTTTCAGACACATGCATGCAGGTTGAAGAAAGCCCTCTATGGGTTGAATCAAGCTCCCCGAGCTTGGTATGAAAGGATTGACAGCGATCTAATGAAGCTAGGATTTACGAGAAGTGAAGCTGATCTGAACCTTTATTTTATGGTTAAGAATGATAGACCTCTCATCTTGGTACTTTATGTGGATGATCTATTTCTGACAGGTGCAAACCCTCTTATTCATCAATGTAAGAGGGAGTTGGCTTCCGAATTCGAGATGAAGGACCTAGGATTGATGCATCACTTCCTAGGGTTGGAGGTCTAGCAAAAGCCAGGTAAGACTCCAAGAAAATACATTGTGAGGCTACTTAAAATATTTGGTATGGTGGACTGCAAGTCTGTGACTACTCCGACGGAACTTAACTTCAAGAAGTTATGCAAAAGTGTTGTTGGGCCTGATATGGGGAATCCTTCTGAGTATCGTCAACTCATGGGGGCCCTGATGTTCTTGGTGAACTCCCGTCCGAAAATATGTTTTCCAGTGAACACATTGAGTCGGTTTATGGTAGAGTCTCATCACATACACTAGATCGCTGCCAAGAATCTCTTGAGATATCTCTGGGGCACAATCACCTATGGACTGAGATACACTTCCGGGAATAGGCTCCATGGTTATTCGGATGTTGACTGGGTTGGCAGTGTGGTGGATCGTAAAAGCACATCTGGATGTTACTTCTCTCTAGGTTCTGCGTCGATATCCTAGATGAATAGGAAGCAGAAGTCGATTGCTTTGATCACCACTGAGGTTGAATATATTGTTGCTAGTATAGCCTCCTATGAAGTTTGGTTGAGGAAGCTCTTTAGTGAGCTATTTGGACATATTCTAGATACCACCGTGATCTATTGCGACAACCAAAGTGGAATTCGTCTTTGTGTGAATCCCATGTTTCATTTCCACTCCAACCATATTGATTTCAGGTACCACTTTATCTAGGATATGATACAATGAGGAGCAATAAGGCTCTGTCATATTGGGACTGATGATCAGGTCGCAGACATTCTTACGTAGCCCCTGGGGAAGGTCAAATTCTCAACCTTTTGTGAACGACTTGGAGTCGTGAAGAGACCCTTTTATGAGGGTCTCGTATGAGATGGATAGTGAGCTCTGAGAAGTCCGGGGGGCTTGGGGTACTTCTTGGAGCGATGAGTGGTTCAGCTTCCCCTAGTGGTGTCAGATGTACAGGGTGAGTGGTTCACCTTCCCCTGTGATACCCCATGTTGAGATATGCATAGGTTGAGTGGTTCACCTTTTGCTATGGCATATGAGCAGGATGAGTGGTTCACCTTCTCCTGTCGGTACATCCTACCCATGAAGTCTGGGACTCATGGAAAGTACCTCTCATTTGGCCAATGAGTAAGGAAATGAGGATAGGGACCATAGTACTACAGATGGACGCATCGTGTACTACTCTACTCCCTATGCTAAGATGTCTAATATTAATCTGGGATCGATGGAAGCTAACTTCCAGTCAGTGGATAGCATGATACACTCGATTATTGGACACTGTCTTCGGGTCAGTGGAGAATGGTATGATACATTCTCGATCATTTCTTCTTCATTATTTATTCATGGTTCAACATAGTAGAGCAAGGATGACAGGGATGGTACAGATTGTCAAATGGTTTGGAAGGTGGAGTTATTCCTAGTTGAGAGGGAGTGTTAAATTTAGAAACTAGGGCCAAACTCCACCTTGGACAGCTCATATGATGCGGCTGATATTTTTATTGGATTCCTCTCTCTGAGAGGTGTAGGATTGATCTAAAGATCATTCTAACATGTACAAATGGAATTATGAATTTAATTTATTTATGGACAAATTGCCAAGGTCAACCAGCAAACTAATGTAAGCTCAGAAGCCCAAGAGTTGTGTCTATTCATCCTCAACGTTTGCATATAAATAGGTGTCTTTGCCTCATTTGGATATCACTCATCTTCTCATACATCTCTCTCTCCTAATATGATTGGGTATAGATTTCTAGGCTCCTCTATCTCTCCACATGTGAAGAAGAAGATAGATTTTATGTTTCGGCATTGACCGAATTTCAAGGAAGTTTGACCCACGTTGATGGCAGAGGGTTTCACTGCATCATTAACATGCGTTGACCAAGTTTGACTAAGTTTTTCGAGAATAATTTGGGCTGATTCGGATGACTATTGGAGGCCGAGTTCACTGGGTTTGACCAAGTTGTTTTGGAGGTCAAATTACGCCCTATTGACCAACGTTGACTTTCTAGTTAGGGCTTTTTGTGGATGTTGTTTGTTTGGACAGATTTCACTTTGATTGGGCAAGTGAATATTGCATATTGTACTTCTCTGTGCTGAACTTTTGAAGAATAATAAGAAGAATTGATCAAAGGGTTTCCCCACATTGGGGTTTGTCCCTGGCTAGTGCCATATCTTGTGTCCTTTTGTCTTGGCTTGTCTTCTATTGTTTTTATTTATGTTCTATCTGCATTTATTGTCATGTTAATGTGATTGCTAATCTAGAAATTGATATTGCGATAATAAGAAAATTGAAGTAAATTGCTCCTAAGCATGGAACATACCACTGTTTAACAGCGTTCCTAAAATTTCACCCAAAAATTCTTGTTGCAATTCTCCTCACTTCTCTACAATCTAATTGGGCCTCTCATTCATGATAAAATCACTTCCTCAACAATAATGTGTTTTCACCTCTCCCTTAGACTTATTATATAATTTCATTAGGCCAAAATCCCTAACCCTAATATCCTAAGTGATCAATGGCTAGGATTAAATCCTAAGCCTCACTTGAGATCAAAGGTTGAAATTATATCTAAGTCATTTACAATTTTTAATTATTTTCGTTAGAACTTTGGCATTATAGTCCACAATATTTAATTAGATTAATTATTGTATTTTTCCTAGTGTAACATTAAGAAAAAAAAATCATAAAATCATTTATCCCACCGAACAAACACAAACATCTAAAGAGGCCATCAAATATCTTCTACATGTCAAAACACCAAGCCAATGTAGAAGACATTCCAAGACCACAAAATCAAATAGAAGAAACACCCATATTGAAATTGGAACTTCATTGGTTGATCGAAATTAAGTGACCGGTGGTTGAGATACAAACTACTTACTCCTATAAACCATAAATCTCACATGAAAAAATTATTTCTATCTTCCTATGCTCATAAACCATAAATCTCCCATGAAAATTTTATTTCTATCTGCCTGTGCTCAAAGAGAATTAATCAAAACACTTTCTTGGAATAGAAATCGTTTATTAATCCTTGAATGATAGTTGGCCAGTGGTATTTGATCCATGCCATGAGAACTTCTGGACTAAAGGTAGGATCCATTAAACTCCCTTATGAGGATGTTCAAAATGAACGTCAATGTTTTATTGACTCGAAGCGCAGGTTTTATTATCATTCGAGTGTCGTCCAATCTTTTTAGAAATCTAATGGCTAAACTATTCTTCGCATGGTTTTCTTTTCCAGCAGCTGCACCCACAAGACCCTTAAAGGTAGTTGCTCCTTGGCTTGAAAGGGCGAGATAGGGCATTGGAGCTCCCTCCCATTAGGGAAACCATAGGAGAACAGAAGGGAAATGAAGTGTTTCAGATGAGGCTCAAAAATATACTAGTCTGACATGCCAACAGACTCTCAGGATATCCACAGTTCACAACATAAGAAAACAATATTTTGAATGGTTTTCCCACCAGAAGGAACTTTCTAATAATTTGGTTTTCCTAACATGTAGTCTCTGTCTATATGTGGTGCCACAATGGCAAAGTACAAGAAAAAGGCATATAGTTTGCCTCTATAATGTCTATAAAACAAGCGTTGCAGAAGAGTACTGATAATTGTTATGAATAGCTCTTGAAACTCACTCCCTGAAGTGGCAATAAAACAGGGGTCTGCTACTGTATAGGTGTAGGACCAACCTCTGGAGGTGGTTGCTATAACCAAGTGCTTTGCTCTGATTATATTCATTTTAGACAAAGTATAAAATGATATAATTTCTGTTGTATAAGAAGCTACTGTTGAAAAGCATATGAATTATTACCTCCTGAATTTCATCAATTTAGTACTGTTCAGAAAATTTATTGCCTTGTCACCTTAACAGAAAATTTCTCATAATCCAGTAAGATTATGGACAGGGTTAAATAGTAGGGTTTGTGTTATCACCCTTAGCACCATTTCACATTCAAATGAAAAATTGACTTATAATGATACTGGATACCTTCGAATCACGATTCACAAGAAACATCATACAGAACAGTTCATCTGTTTATATGTAACTACAGAATAATCTGAAGAATATGGAAACCACCACTTGCACGTGCAATGCCAAGTTCATGCATTGAGTATAACAACTCTTACAAACAACGAGGCAGAACAATAAACAGAATTCTAGCATATTGCCAATAAGCTTTATTTAGGTTACAAATATCAATATGAAATTTTATGCATTACATTGGCCTGAAATTATTAAAAACAGAAAAAAAGCCAAAAAAATATCTCAAAGCCAGACCAGAGATCCAGCAACATGCTGCTGGAAAAGCAAGTCTTCCTCCAAAATAATCACAAGCAATGATAATTGATACATTGCAGCTGCAACTCCATGGGTGATTCCATGGGCTATCCCTTGCGATAAATAAAATCATTACCATATATGGAGATGTTTTACGAATGGTGCAATAAATTCCAATGATGTTCACGTGGCAAGTTCTTAATATTCTCCAGCTTGTTGAGAATTTCCAAAAAAGTAGGCCTGTTTTGCACATCATGATCCCAACACTGTTCAATCAACCTGCCAAGATCCATAAAAGAAGAAGTGTTAGTAATTTATCTACCATAATAATGATTAAACTGATGTCTCTCTAGCTAAAATTGCAGGATATTTTCCTTGTTTTCCCTATCAAACATTCCAATAAGCCTAGATCATTTTGAAAAATATTCCTAGTATATTTAATTTCTCACTCTTTCATTTCAGCAGGATAAGTTTTAGCACGGAAGATAGGCCGATCCTTTTTTGACACATGTTTTGCAGCATCATGTGGTTCATAGTTTGCAAAAGGAGGAACTCCTTCAAACATCTGAGTAATCAAAACCAACAAATCATTTGACATATTAGATAAGATAGGATAAATTTATTAATATCCACCAGTGACCAAAATAGGTCAATGTAACTAGAGAGTACATATCATTATGTTGATGTAGGAGTGCAAATGGCAGCTCCTAAGTGCCAAAGAAAATACAAATATAAAAAGGTGGGAAGTAAAATGGGGGTAAAGTTGAAAACCATAACAAGAAAACCAGCATACAGTGTACCTTATGATGTACCCTAATCTCATTGACAATGTAAATCAAAAAGAAAACTAAAACTGGATCACGTGAAAAGAGATGGGAAAATGAGTAAAGCATGAATACCTGATATAAAATCATAGCAAATGAGAATACATCAACTTTTGCATCATAATTTCTGTGTTCAAAAACCTCTGGAGCCATATAACGATCTGAGATTTTGAACAAAGCAATCATGAGCAATTTCCAGTAAGCAAAGCTCACCGATGTTCATCCAAGTAAAGATCAACTTCTTAATAAAGGCACTGAACGATTAATAAGAATTAAAGTGCAACTGCCATCCATTTCTTGGCTTCAAATCCTTGACTTACAACTTCCAGTTTCTCCAGTCAATCTGTACATATCATGTGCATGTTTAACTTTTAAGAGTTTGCTCAGACCAAAATCTCCAACCTTCAAATGGTTTGTGTTGACCATCAGTACATTTCTGCAAGCTCCACAAACAACATAATTAAAATACAAATCATCACAGATAAAAATCCCGCATGTCAATTCTTAATGTACACATTCATTTTGCTTCTTTAAATCTCATATATTGGCCAGAAAACTTAAAATATACATATTAAATATGTTGAAAATTGGTGTAGCTTGGCAGGTACTCCCACAAGTTTTGGGTGCTTGACTTGTGAGGAGAAAACCCACAAAATGGTTGTTGTGGGCAAAGTACCCAACCCTGGGGGTTTTGGACCCAAAGTTGTGGACTTAGAACCCAAAGATATTGATATTTTATTCTAATTATTGTGGAGGACACATTAAATGGACTAAAGGAGCTCCTAAGGCAACATTAGAGAGCTATAAATATGAGGGACCAATGGAGAGGTCAATCAATCATAGCAGTCACACTTGTGAGCACAAGCAAGCCTAAGAGAGGGAGCCGCAGCTAGAAGAGGACGAGTTAAGAGGTTTGTTTCTGTGATTATCAAGGAGATTTCTGTCTAAGAGGAGGCCGGGCATCTGCCTTCTAGGAGAGGCAGACTATTCTGTCTGCTGGGGAGAGAGGCTGCCAAGTTTGAGTTTTGTCTGCTGTTTGTAAAAGTGTTCCTGGACGAGTTCTGTTTGTCATCAAGAGGACCAAAACCCTAGATCAGGGCCGAAAGGCCTCAGATCAGCAAGCAGAAGAGGCTGAAAAGGCCTTAGTGTGTGGACAGACAAGGCCGCAGCCTATCTGAGGCTAGGCCACAGGCAGTAAAGGGGACCGAGAGGCCTCAGACCCTTGGGAAGTAGGGGCAAGGCACCTCAGGCCTGTGGAGGGGCCAGTAAGGCAGTGATAACGGTGTTGTTCTGTGAAAGAACGATTGTTGAGGTGATGTAATGAAGTCTGGTTGGTGAAGGAGGACCAAACAGCAAGATTATTGCTGATAAAATACAGAGGACTGAACGATAAGCCCCTCTGAGGAACTGAGTGTGTAGGACAATCAAAGGAGCCATACCCTGTGAGTTAATGAGTCAAAGGACAGCCAGTACAGACAACTAATGGAGATGATCTTCTGTGGACAGGCTGATTGAAAAGGGAGCTCAACCAGCAAAGTAAGTTGTAAGTTTTGTCTTTGATTTGTTGGGCAGATTGAAGGTCTAAAGGAGTTGACCTCAAACCCTATTGTACCATAGTTTGTATCAGGTATTGTGAAGGGCCATGATCCCTGGTACAGGAGCCTATGATTGTTTATCGACAGACTAATAAAGCAATTTTTGGGCCATATATATATTGTGTACTTTATTGGTTTCACTGCTGTTATATTTCCGTTGTGCAAAGTTGTTTTGGTTGAGCACTACTAGTGTGTTTTTGTGCTAGTCTAGCCATAGACCAGACCTAGGATATAAGGAAATTCAACATCTCACCAAAATGTAATTTCTTGAATCTACGTCCTAGCCACAAGGGATACAGAACCTAAAGCAAAATTTTAGGAATGACTTCTCAGCTCTAAACAATTATGCATGCTATCAAAATCAATTAGACTACAGCCAAGAATGAAAATACAGCGTCCTCAAGTAGCAAACCTAGGCTTCAGATCCCGGTGAATAATAACATTTGGTCCATTGTGGAGATAAGCCATTCCCCTGCATACAAAAGAATTGAGCCTGCATTCAGTTGGCAGAATTTAAAGATGATATAATTCTGGCATGTCAACAAGAAGCAGACCTTCCTCAATCTAGAAAAAGCTGGTTTGACCATAAATACTACGCTATAAATGAATTCTAATCTCTGACCCAAAAGGAATTTCCTAAAATAATACATATGTAAACAAGTTAAAGAATGCCATGAGCCAAAGGAAGTGAAAAAAAGAAATTAGAAAGGTACGGAAATCCCTCACTTTTGTGAACACTGATTTGTCACTTGTCATTGTATAATATAAATGAGAAGGAATTAAGAACAATGGAACATGTAACAGTACAAATACAAATACAGATGAGAAGAATGGAAAATAATGGAAATGAAATAGTTAAATAATATAGACATCCAAATATTAAGAACTTTGACAGAATTAGCACTTCCAAAATTTATGCCTAGGCAGCCACAATTTCAGTTAGATTACAGAGTCCATGGTGGGATTCCAATGACAGATTAATATGAGATGCAAAATTTTTATAAATCTTCTTAAAATCCAGCCAAAAAGTATAATTAAGTTTTTTTATAGATGGTACCATTTACCTTGCTATATCGAGAGCAAAGTTAACAGCTGTCCCTGTAGGCAGAGCTCCTTTGTCTTTAAGAAACTGATGCAGGTCCCCCTTTGAAATGCCATAATAAAGTACATTAGTAGCTCTCATATAAACATTAAGAAAGATGACAGAGAATAAACGGATCGAAAAATGATACAACTAGTTGAAAAATTCTTTCAGAATTTAAATCCTAGGCATATCCTTATACAAACACACACCATTATTTTGCATCTGCATAAATACTTCAAGCACTTCTCTAAAAAAAACATGGAATTCATTTGATCACCAAGAAGAAAAAGTTGGTCACATACCCCACGAAGGAACTCAGTTATCAGCATCAGAGGTGGTTTCTTTGTGACTGCACCAAGAAACTGGACAATATTAGGATGCCGCAACTTCACTAGTAATTCAACCTCGTTTCTGAAGTCCTGTCTGTCTCAGAGAAAACACATAAATGTCTAAATAAAAATTTAACTGAGAAAGTCAGGTCCAAGTAAAATAAACTAACAATCCATCTTCTCATCTTGGAAAACAGCCTGCTTAAAATATTGCTCTTTTGTCACTGCAATGAAAACTTATATTATCTCAGGAAACATTCCATTATAAGTTTTTTATAGGTCTATGTAAAAATCACAAGGATTATATCTTTCAATCACTTTATATTTCTAGAAGCAAAATTTTGAAATGATTTAATGGTATCAAAATGACAAAGATAACATCTATCTCTTGAGTATCTGCACGCGTGATATTTTATACTTGATACTCCTGAAACAATAGAGAATGTTTCTCAATAAAGGGCTGGGTGCTATCTCCAACAAGCATTAGTTTCTGATCCACCTATTTATAAGACAAACATTGCTGACATTCAATGTGTGTAGTGTCACTGTGAAGTCCTCTAGGGGAAAAGCCCCCATCTATGTTGTTAGGGGTAGCAAACCTAGGACAACATAATGGCAGATTAAAGATGAATGGGCTAGAAGATGCATTTTCACAAATATAGTGCCACTATCTCATACTGGCCAGCAAATGACACCAAATTTCCCATAAATTTCATGCAACAGCTATTTGAATGTCAGTGAGCATTTTCAGACTCATTCAAATTCAGCAAGGAAAAAGGCACTAAAAATCTGAGAACCCTGAAAATGTATATTTAAATATAAACAAACAAAAAAACGTAAGTGATCACAACATAAACCTGTCATCTGCGAGTTATAAATATTTAAAGCAACAGTGGAGAATGAAGCAGGCAGGAGAATAGGAGTCCTCCAATCAAATAGAGATGGAATTTTCTTCAAATGAGTTTGCCGATTTCTGCAGGAAAGAAGACTCCAAAGGGAGTTTACAGCACCTCATACACCTCAGAATAATGGGGCGGTTGGACAACAATAGAACAGTGATAGAGATGGCGAAAAGGCAAAGTGGTTCTGAACAAATAATGGACTGATATAGAAGATATTATTGCATACATGCTAGACGTAGGTCTTACAAACTAAGTGTGTGATATTTTACACCTAACGAGGCTTGGTCCAGTAGGCAACTGCAGGTAAGTCACTAAAATTCATTTGGTTCTGTTGAATTTGTTTTAATTTCGTAAAAAGAGAGGGTAATACACCTCAGAAGAATGGGTTGGTCAAAAGAGAAAATAGAACAGTGACAGAGATGGCTATGTGCATGTTCTGAACAGGCAGAGCAGTTCCGAACAAATATTAGGCTGCAGCAGAAAGTATCGTTCCTCATTTACATTGATATGCTTCTTTTGCATTTGTTTAATTCCAGATGAAAGGAGGGGTAAATTGAATTCAAAATGCAAAAAAAATGATGGATATAGTGACCAATAAAAGGCTTACAAGTTGTTCATGTTATCTCTAACAAACTAACTGTCCATAGGGGTGTTATTTTGGAGAAATTAATGTTTGTTTCAAGCTGTTTCAAATCTAAAATCCAATGATAATCACTGGTTTAAGGCTGAAAAATGAGCAGAGTTGCAAGAGGAAGAATTGCAGATTAAGGGGCAGACAAAGGGAGATGATGTGAAAGAAGCACAAGAAGGTAAGACTTAATGAGCTACTATACCCCTTTGGAGGATGTGAAGCTAGATGAGCTTCCTTCACCCAGAGAAGAAAGACCAAGTAGGATACCGATGTAAAAAGGTAAGCAAGTTGTTGAGCATGTTAACATTGCTTTAGTGACTGTTCTAAATTCATTTAAACCATGAAATTATGATGAGGCTAAAGGCAAGGATGGGTGGCAGAAGGCCATGAAAACAGAGTATAAAACATTCATGATCTATGCTGCAGGAAACATGTCTCGCCACCCCCCCCCCCCCCCCAACATACTAGCCACGTTTCTGTATCGAAAAGCTGAAATGTGCTTGAAACGTGTTTCAGTTCATCTGAAACGTGGTTCACGTGTGGGAAATGTGTTTCAGCATCTCTACAATGTGTTTCCAATTTTGTCCTGATTTGATTGCTGGGACCCACAATTTTTGTTTTAATGCCTAACAGAGGTTAATTAAGAATTAATGAGACCTCTAAAAGGCTCTAGGACCGGAACTTTTTTCTTTAAAAAAGGCTTTGACTCTCAGTTTGCACCAAAATGTTGGCAAATAAAGGTAATATTAAAGTAAAAGGTGAAAAGGTTCATCCTTTTGCTTAAATTTCTAACATTACCATTAATTACTTCAGGATGTTTGAGAGTGGTTCTAAGTTCCAACTTCATTGTAATTCATATGGAGAAAGTAAATTTCATATTGCATTCAAAATTCAGCAGACTTAACAATTTTCAGGATTTCAAGATTGGTAGGATTGTAGCATTTTCATTAGATTCTATCATGTATGAGGGTATGGGATTGGCAGTTAATTGAGAGCATCAAGCCCTTTATGTACCTCGAAGTTTGTAATATTGATTGTTGGAGTCCTCTATTTAACAGTTTTCAGGATTTCAAGATTGGTAGGATTGTAGCATTTTCATTAGATTCTATCATGTATGAGGGTATGGGATTGGCAGTTAATTGAGAGCATCAAGCCCTTTATGTACCTCGAAGTTTGTAATATTGATTGTTGGAGTCCTCTATTGTGGCCTTAGCAAAACTGTACCCTCCACTCAGATATGTGTCTGTGTCATTTAAAGGTGGATGGAGGGGCCCACGTGAGGCAAGGGAGGCCCAAGGAGTTATAAGGAGGCATCTCTCATTTTGGATTCATTCTTACATCTTGCAAACAAAATTACTTCACTGTTCCCTCTGCTGTTTAGCTGAGTCAACCGGTTGTTTAGCCACGAATCTCTCAAGCGGGAGATTCAGCCTCTACTTTGGGGGACCTTCCGTGCTCGCCCTAGAAAGGCAGTTCCATAAGTATTTCAAGAGTTTCGGGAGTGTGTTACAGCACTATCATTCAGCCATAACAGGGAGTGTGTATTTCTAGCTAGCTGAAGAATATGCAGGGGGAGTTTGGAGCTATCAGTGATCAAGCATTTATCGGGAAGGTCAAAGGATTGGAAGAGTAGCAAAAGGCCAGCATTTCTAGTGATTTTTGGAGCCAGCAGAGCCAGCATCCCAGCAGTTCGAATTGTTGGGTTTCAGGACAGCGTAGAGGGCCAGTCCAGCACTTTCGTGGAGCTAAGGAGCAGGTGCCATACGCCGAGTGCCCATCCGAGAAGTCAAGGGATTGATAGCAGAGGTCATCCCAGCACTTAGGGACCACTTCCAGGAGGATTTACAGGCAGATTCCAGCAGGTCGAGTTTTGCAGTTGCAGCTGAAGTTGGGCCCCAAGGCGGTCGAATTTCAGAAGTCTACACTAGCCAAATTCCTTCGTGGGCTTTTCTGGGTTTAGGACAAGGAGTCTGAGGTTAAAAGCTTATAATTTTTTGGGCACAGAAAGTGGATTTTTCAGCCATTCATGTTGAAATTTCTAAGTCTGACACATCAGAAATCCCTACTGTAATATCTGGTTTATTTTCTCCTACTTATTCTTCTTATTAACAAGTTATTTATAAATATAAATACTGAAAATAAACACAAATGCAGCCTCAACCCATATACAGATCAACAACCGAAATACAGAGACAAACACACAAGGGACATAGTTATTTTTGGACAATCGTCCCTGGGAAAACCCAATGCGGGAAAACCGGTGCAGTGGTTCTAGGGGTTTTATTATTATGCAGATTCTTGAGTACAACTAGGGTGCCAAAAATGGCTCACCCAACAGAAATTGTTACACAGCAATAATACCTCTTCTCGGAGACAGATATTCATCCTCTCAGATCTAGTCTACCCCACAAAAATCCTTCTAGCGCTTCCTATTGGCTCTCTATGTCAGAACTTGGCCCCTCGCGTCACCCACGCATGCCTCTCTGCCTCTACGCATTCCCCAACTGCCTCTGCGTAGCTCCTACTGTCTCTACGTAGCTCTAGCTGCCTTTGTGTCAACCTCTTCAGTCTATGCACTAACCCTCTAGCACTATCCCTGCCTCTCTGCTATGTACTCACTGCCCCTCGCTGCAATAGACCACTAGCTCGAATTTTCTCAGCAAGCCCTGCTCCAGAAAATCGAACTAACTGATCGGTTTTTGGTGTATCTCCAACTGACCATCAAACCTCTTATACTTTTTCTGTTGAGTCTTTAACGGCCGAGATTAAGTCTCTAATCAACAGCGAAGATTAGATTTGGCTTGATCCATGTGATTTAGAACATTCTCATTCTCACCCAGTTTTATATTAATACCCATTAATATTTTAATTTTCCTAAGTTTAGACTTAAGAACCCCATTAAAAATATTATTTATTTTAATATCTCTTCAACCAGGTGGAATTTCCCCAAACCATTTATGGGTCTTAGAGATCTTATGTGCCTTAGCTCTCCACCAATTTTCATGGCTAGAGCACATCCGATGCTACCATAAATCAACAATTCGAACCTAGCAAAAAGACAGTTTTCTGGGCAGCACAGTGCAGATCAATGCAGCAATTGGATAGCCTTCAGTTCAGCCATTTTCTCACTTGGGTTTGGTCATGCTTGTCCACTGAGACAAGCCTAAGTGTGCCATCTTATTATCCATTCCATTTTTCCTTCAAAAAAGTAATAAAATGGCTCAGCAATTCCTTATTTGCAGCATTTCCATGGGTGTTTAATGTGTATTTCGTTTTTTATATTATGTTGCATAGATTATTTTTTTATATCACTTGTATTCCTATTTAGGATCATTACAGTGGTATCAGAGCCTAGTTCTTGGCTCAGTTGTGGGGATTGTCTCCTATGAGAGAAGGGAACCAGCAGAACATCACCTACAGAAGACAGAGGTCCCCGTTCTAGGGCCAAACTCCACATGGGTCATCTTATTTATGGCAACTGATATTTTTCTTGGATTCCTCTCTCCGAGAGGTGTAGGATTGATCTAATGATCATCCGATTCTAACATGTACAAATGAAATGAATTTATTTTGATTATGGCCAAATTATCAAGGTCGACCAACAAACTTACGTAGGCTCAGAAGCCCAACAATCACGTCTATTCATCCTCAACGTCGCATATAAATAGAAGGTGACTTAGCCTCATTTTCATGTTAGGGTATTCCGACACATAGGAAATAGTGAAGCATAACTTGGTTTAGTGTAGAGTTAGGTAAAGTTTGTTTCTTTACTATGTACTTTTGTAACTTACAATCCGACGGTCACAATATGTAGTGATCCGACGGTTCATTCTCTCATTGGTATTACCGACTTTTGATCCATGGCTTAACACCCGATTGGTCCATGATCTCTATTTAAAGAGCATGGAGAGTCATTTGCAGGATAATTGTTCATGAGAGAAGCTTATGTAAATTTTCATTCTTTTATTAATAAATTGCCTGAAGTGGCCGCGTTGGCTCAGGTCGTGGACTATTTCCCTCTTTGAAGATTTTAACCACGTTAAGAATACTGGTGTATTGATCTGTGATTTGTTTGTGAGCAGTGTCCTTTGGTGTTCTGTCGAAGGAACTTACCTGTAAATTCTTACATGGTATTAGAGCTATTTGAGGGCCGCATCCGTTGGTGATCCAAATCTGAAGCCGGTACAACTACATCCGACTGTCGTTTCCTAGATCTATTGTTTCTGACTGCTTTCGGGCCGAGATGACTGCTCTATTGTGTTAGGAGCATTTGTTCCAGTGAGAAACCCTTTCATTTCACGCGAAAAGGTTTCCGGTAGCCCTAGCTACGTCATTTTTAAGATTTGGAGGTATACAGTCTTTATTTGCAGTTCTAGCTATTCATCACTCTGTTTATTTTGGTTTAATTAGCTCTCTGTTTTTTATTACCGGATCTATACCTTTTATTTTTGCATATGCTCTTTGCCCCGCGACTCTGTGCGATCTGAGCAAATCAGAAACAGAAAGGAAGGATTTTTCTCATGCGTATGCTCTTTTCCGCCACACCTTAGTGTGATCTTGGAAAATCAGAAATATTGAGGAAAATATTTAGTTTCCGGCTAAAGCTAACTTCAAGCAAGCACGCACCACAAAGCTTCAGTGACTAGGGAATAAACAACAACAACAACAAAAACCCTTCCTCTTTTCCAAAAATTACCAACCTTTTAAATTAGCTCACCTGGTCCTAATTTACTTTATGAGAATAGAGGTCTTGAGTTCAAGTCTTTCTTTTTGTTCAGTTACTTTTTCAATAAGCACATGTAACTTATGTTTTAAAATTACTTTATGTAAAAATGTTTTCACCCATTATAAAAAGTGAGTCACTTAAAATTATAAAGTCTCTTTATCTTTTATTCAAGTTACAATTTAGTGGGTAGCTCATAAAGTACCATTGTAAAAGTGATTTTCACTTATTTATAAAAGTGAGTCACATAAAATCTTTTTTTTAAGGTGAGCTAATTAGATTAAGTTTGGAAGGGGAGATTTTTTTAAATATAGCATTATCGTTCATTTCCGAACATTCACGCACTTCGTCGGCATCTTCAACAACTTTTCTTCAAAAAGCCCTAACTTCTTCATCCGGAAGCCATTTTCAAAACCGTTTTTTTGAATCAGCCTAATTTTTTGAGATCTTTCCATTGGAACATTTAGTTTCAGCATCTACAGCTTCAGTGTCTATTAAAATGAAAAGTCCATGCCAAGTTATTTTTGACAGCGCAAACTACTTCCAATGGTGGTCCTACATTGTGGATTTACTTAGAAGTAAAGGTCTTTACAGAATAGACTCAAGCCAAGAAACCAAACCTCAAAGATGAAGATAAGACAGCCAAATGGAAAAATAGGCAAGATCAAGCACGTGGGTTGATAGGGATGTCTATTTATCCAAACCTTAGATTCCATATCACAGAACTCGATACTCCTAATGAAGCAATGAAACAGCTCACTAAAGTTTTTGGAATTAAAAATTAAATTAGAGCCCATCAACTTGAAAATGAGTTGCTTACATTGGACCCCAATAATTTTTCTTCCATTGAAGATTTTTTGTCCAAGTTCAAGACCCTTAGACTTCTTTTGGAAGGTGTTAAGGTTAAGAAAGAAGATGGTAGCCTTATCTATTCCATTCTTACTAAGTTGGGACCAACCTACTCTGTGTTTGTTTCCACCTTCCATTCTACTAGAGAAGCCTTTATTTCTCAAGGAAAAGACTACAAGTCCCCCTCTTTTGATGCATTTTGTGATTCTTTAATAAGAGAACAAGAAAAGCTCTTATATGTTGGTCTTCTTAATCTTGCAAACTCTTCTAAGAAATCCTTAGCCGCCCAGCAGCAACCAAATTCAAAGAATCCTAAGAAGCAGTATCCTAAAAAGAATGATCCTAAACCAAACAAGGGTCCTAAGCAATTTCAGTCTCAAAATGATAAGGCAAAAAAATACAAAGGGAAGAAGACTAATAGACATTGTCGCTTTTGTGATCGAGATGGCCACTTAGAATCTAAATGTTTTAAGAAAATGGAAGCCTTGGAAGCAGCAATGAAAAAGCATAACATCCATTTGGAGCACTCTTCAACTTCAACTTCATCTTCAGAAATAGCACTTTTAACACGTGGTTGTCAAGCATCTCAGTATGGTTATGCACTAAATGTATCTTCTTCTTCTCATCCTCATGAGTGGCTCACTGATTCTGGAATTTCATATCACATGGCCAAAAACAAAGCCATGTTTTCTTTTTTAAATGATTGTAACACCAAAAATATATATGTTGGTGATGATAAATCTCTTAGTGTTGTAGGGACTGGAACTATTCATCTAGACAATTGTCAATTTAATGATGTATTATGTGTTCCAACCTTATCCTGCAACCTTCTATCTGTATATCAGATAACTCATTCAGGTGAAGGTAAAATCATTGAATTTTCACCTCACAATGTTGTAATTAAGGACTTAAGAGATCCTAGACAGATTTTAGTTACTGGCATTGTTGATGATTCTACAAGGTTGTAAAAGTTTAACAACTTTGGGTCATCAAATCTTCCCTCGGCATTTGTTGCTCATAATGATGAAGTGAGCAAACTTTGGCATGAGCGATTTGGTCACTTAAACTATCGCGCCCTTCAGAATCTATGTAAAGAAAATATGGTGACAAGTCTTCCAATGGTATCTTGCAGAGATGGTGTTTGTTCTGGATGTGTACTCGGAAAAAATTATCAGGATAGTTTTAAAAAACATGCCTCTTGGCATGCCTCAGCCCCTTTACAACTTGTGCATAGTGATTTATGTGGTCCATTTCCAGTTGTTTCATTCTCTGTCTACAAGTATTTCTTAACTTTCATTGATGATTTATCCAGACGCACTTGGGTATACTTCTTAAAACTCAAGAGTGAATTATTTAACATGTTCTTGGCCTTTAAGACCTTTGTTGAAAAACAATCTGGACATCAAATTCTTAAGCTAAGATCTAATAATGGCGGAGAATATGTTAACAACAAATTCATCAACTTTTGCACTGGGAATGGAATTCAAATGCAACATACTATTCCATATACTTCACAACAAAATGGTGTAGTTGAAAGGAAGAATCGCACCTTAAAGGAAATGGTTAATTGTATGCTTCAATCTAAAGGGCTTAGTCTTAATTTTTGGGCCGAAGCAATTAACCGTGCAAATTACATAGTAAATCGCACTCCTACTAAGGTTTTAAAGAATATCACTCCAGAAGAAGCATGGAGCTCAATTAAACCATATGTAAGTCACTTTCGTGTTTTTGGAAGCGCAGCATAGGCCCATATTCCAGATGAGAAGCATAAAGCTTTAGGCCCTAAGAGTGAAAAATGTATTTTTGTTGGATATTCTGAAGATGTCAAAGGATATAGACTTATTCCACTTAAGTCCAAAAATGTTATCATTGGAAGAGATGTAAAGTTTGCTGAAAATATATCGGCCTACGAGCCTAGTTCGACGGATGTGCCACCTCTCTCTATCTCTTCTACTTCTAAAAATATTTCTTCTTCAAATGATGATAGCGAGGATGACAATCCTCCCCCACCTTCTCAAGATCCTCCTTTAGCTCCTCAGCTTCCAAAATCGGTCCGTGCTACTAAGGATGCAGCAGGTGCTCTTGTCGGTGATCCTACAGATCAACGACGTACACGTTCTCAGTCCGATAGAGCCTCTTCTTTACTGGCTCAAGCTTCAGCGAATTATGATCCTAACACCTTTGCAGAAGCTTCGGGCCATTCAGATTGGGATATAACTACGAATGAAGAATATCATTCATTATTGGAAAATGATACATGGGATCTTGTTCCTCTTTCAAAGGGACTAAAACTTGTTAGATGCAAATGGGTTTACAGAACCAAGTATGGACCAGATGGAAAAGTTGATAAACATAAAGCTCGTCTTGTTGCTAAGGGTTTTTCACAAGTTGAAGGCATTGACTATACTGAAACCTTCTCCCTTGTTGCCAAAATGAACTCTATCTGCCTTGTTCTTTCCATCGTTGCCTCTTTCAAGTGGGAAGTCAATCAAATGGATGTTAAATCTGCCTTCTTGCATGGGGACTTGCATGAACAAATCTATATGGAACAACCCACTGGCTTTGTACAAACAGACTCCAACCTTGTACGTCAACTTAAGGAATCCCTTTATGGTCTCAAGCAAGCCCCTTGGGCTTGGTATGCCAAAATGGATAGCTTTCTTTTAGAAACTGGCTTTTCTAGGTGTCATTCTGACAATATTGTCTACACCAAGAAAGTGGGCAAATCTCTTATCATTCTTGTTCTTTATGTTGATGATCTTACCCTTACTGGTAGTGATCCCAACCTTATAAACCATGTGAAGTCCAGCCTTAAAAAGAAGTTTGAAATGACAGACTTAGGACACTTGCATTATTTTCTTGGTCTTCAAGTCTTGCAATCCAAGGAAGGTATTTCCCTTTCCTAATCCAAGTATGACTGTGATCTTCTACGCCAATTTCACATGGAAGACTATAAGCCATCCCCTTCTCCCTTTCAGTCTAGAGCCAAACTTTCCGTCACTTGTACTTCCCCTGAAGTTGATACTACCTTATATCGTCAACTTGTAGGAAAACTTTTGTATCTGACCCATACTCATCCTGACCTTTCCTTTGTTGTTGGCCTTATTGCTCGGTTTATGCAAAACCCACATGAAAGTCATTGGAAAGCAGCTAAAAGAATACTTCGTTATGTTTGAGGTATAGTTCAATTTGGGATTCTTACAATGCAGAAGCATCTCCTCTATTGGTTGTTTCACTGATTCTGATTGGACTGGTGACCCTGATGATCAGAAGTCTATTGCAGGTTATGTGTTCACTCTTGGTTCAGGACGTATTACATGGGCTTACAAGAAACAAAGTGCCATTTCTCTTTCTTCAGCAGAAGCAGAGTACCGTGGTGTCGTAGAAGCTAGTAAGGAAGCCCTGTGGCTTCGTCAAATCCTGTCAGAGTTTGGCTTTTAGCAGCAGCATCCGACTACACTTTGGTGTGATAATCAAAGTGCCATTCAACTATGCAAAGATCTAGTCCAACATCAGCGCAGCAAACACATTGAACTGCACATGCACTTCATTAGAAAGCTCATTCATACCATATTCTTGAAGTGCGATATTGTTCAACAGATAATCAAGTTGCAGACATCTTTACAAAGGCTCTCACAGAGGCGAAGTTTACTAAACTTCGATTTATGGTTGGAGTTCAGGAAGTTGTCACTAAGGGGGGATAGGCTCTAGTGCCTCCTTCCTTCTCCTATTGTGTCATATTTG
>APFE030511474.1:115898-181274 GCA_000404065.3 Pinus taeda
GGGATGTTAGGATATTCTAACACATAGGAAATAGTTAAGTATAACTTGGTCTAGTGTAGAGTTAGGTAAAGTTTGTTTCTTTACTATGTACTTTTGTAACTTACAATCCGACGGTCACGATATGTAGTGATCTGACAGTTCATTCTCTCCTTGGTATTACCGACACTTGATCCGTGGCTTAACACCCAATTGGTCCATAATCTCTATTTAAAGAGCATGAAGGGTCATTTGTAGAGTAACTGTTCATGAAAGAAGCTTATGTAAATTTTCATTCTTTTATCAATAAATTCCCTGAAGTGGTTGCATTGGCTCAGGCCATGCATTGTTTCCCTCTTTGAGGGTTTTAACCACGTCAAGAATACTGGTGTATTGATCTGTGATCTGTTTGTGAGCAATGCCCTTTGGTGTTCTGTCTGAGGAACTTACCCTGTAAATTCCTACATTACACACTCGTCTTCACACTTCTCTCTCTCTCCTCATTGATTGGGTACAGATTTCTGGGCTTCTCTCCACCCGTCAGAAATTTCAGGAGGCCAAAATTTCAGGAAAGCGAAATTTCAGGAGGCCGAAATTTTAGGAGTGAAATTTCAGGGTTGTTTGACCAAACTTTGACTGGGCTGAATTTGACTTTTTAGCGACTATTTTATCTTGTTGTTTGGAGGCCAAAATTGACTGAAGTTGACCGACTTGTTGAGGGTCAACTCTGCCCTATTGACCAGTGTTGACATTTTTGGTTAGGGCTCTTTTGTTGTTGTTATAAATTATCAGATTTGTAAATTGTACTATCTCTCTCTGTTGAACTATTGAAGACTAAAAGAAGATTTGATCAAGAGTTTCCAGAAATTGGGGTTTGTCCCTGGCTAGTGCCACATCTTGTATCCTCGACTTGGCTTGTCTTCTATTGTTTATGTTTATGTTTATGTTCTATCTGCATTTTACTATCATGTTGATGTGACTGCTAATCTGAATATTGATACTCTGGGTTAGTAAAGAAATTGAAGTAAAATTGCTCTAAAACATAGAACATACCATTGTTGACGAAAAATTAACATGGTATCAAAGCTGAGGTGAAGACAAAGCCCAAGCAAGAGTGAAAGAGCAATCACCAAAAACAGTGGGACAAGGAAAAAAGGTTCAATGGGTTCCTCATCCTACTTCCTGACTAAAGACAAGCTCCATGATAAATCTGACTATCATGGATGGAAGATGTCTCTTGATTTGACATTGGAAGAAAAAGAAGTGATGGACTATGTGCAGGGCAAAATCCCTGAACCTCCTTCAAATGCACCGATTGCTGCGAAGACCAAGTACAATAGGGTTGAAGTCAAAACAAAGAAGATTATCAGGCATTCCATTGACAAGCATCTAGTGGCCTACATCTCTGAATTGAAGACTTCTAAGGAGATCTACGACAAGTTCGTCGGCATGTTCAAGGTTAGTAATGCAAATCAAATTCTATTTCTCAATAATAAGTTGAAGGATATTAAGAAGGGCAAAGATTAGGATATTTAATCCTATTTCTTGAGGATTACTAAGATCAAGAATGATCTACTCCCGATTGGAGAAGTCACTCCTGACAGGCAACTTACTCTCACCACCCTTGGAGGACTCCCACATGAGTGGTATGTATTTAGAACCACTGACCTCAACAATGATCGAATTCCATGGTTTGAAGAATTGATGTCGAGATGCATTTAAGAAGAAACACGAATGGTGGAGCAAGAAATGCCTTCTAATATAAGCAACCCCACTGCATTCTCCACTCATGCCAAAAGGAGAAATAATGCAGGTTCTAAAGGTCATTTCCATGGAAAGCCTAGATCTAACGGAGGAAGGAAGGGCAGGTGCTTTCGTTGCAATAAGTTTGGCCACTAGGCAAGGAAGTGTCCAAATAGAAGGGACACATCGCATGATGATGATCACAATCATTTTCCAAGGGCAACTTCAACAACAACGATCAAAGGAATGGCAAGTCCAATGGCAAAGGAAAAAGGAATGTGGGACATCAAGGAAATGGTCGACTCTCCAAGAAATCAAGGAACTCCAAGTATGAAGAATCAAATGTTGTTAACAATAAGCAAAAAGAGTATTATCTTATATCAGCCCTCTCCACTACCTCTCCTCCAAACACTTTGGGAAATTTACTAATTTATAGTGGTGCCGCAAGGCACTTCACCAGATACAAGGAAGCCCTCTCTAATCCGATAGAAAAGGAGACAATCTTGGAGATCATCCTTGGAGACGATGCCACCTATCCTGTGAAGGGAGGAGGGAATGCTACCCTTCAATTGAATCAAGGTAACACTATTCATTTGCAAGAAGTATTATATGTACCTGATCTCAAGAAGAACCTGGTGTCCATTTCAACCATGGATGACAAAGGATTCAAGGTGGCATTCATCGATGGAAAGGTACGTGTTTGGAAAAGAAATTTTAAAGATGCTTTTACTCTTGGGTTCAGGGTTGACACTTTGTATCAAGTTGGAGGAAGTCCAATGGAAGCCATGTCTTGCGACACATCTCTACAATCTGAACTATGGCACCAGAAGTTTGCCTATCTTCATTATAAGGCCCTACCCGATGTGAGACAAATGGTGACAGGTATGCCCGAGTTCAAAGTAGAGCATGAAGATGTATGTCCGAGATGTGTTGAAGGAAAACTTACAAGGGGACCATTCCCCTCAAGTAATAGCAAGACCACAGATATATTACAATTGATCCACTCCGACATATCTGGTATGATGCCCATAAACTCTTTGGGAGGATACTTATATTATCTCACCATTACGGATGATTATTCTCACAAGACCTGGATCTACTTCTTGAAGAAGAAGGATGAAGTGTTCACCTGGTTCTGACACTTCAAAGCCTTGATCGAAAACCAATCCGAGAAGAAAATCAAGATATTGAGGACTGATAATGGGACCGAGTACGAATCCAATAAATTCCAAGATTATTGCAGAGAAGATGGCATTAAGAGGGAGACTACAACGCCATACACTCCTGAGCAGAATGGTGTGGCTGAAAGGAAGAATCGCTCTATTGTAGAAGCAGTATGTGCCATACTTCGTGATCAAGGCCTTTCAAAGTTCCTATGGGTTAACGCTGCAAATACCGCCGTGTATGTTCAAAACCGATGCCCTCATCAAGCAGTGGACTCCAAGACTCCCAAAGAAATGTTCACTAGTAAGAAACCCGATGTCCCTCATTTTAGAATTTTTGGAAGTCCAGTATATTTTCATGTGCTGAAAGAGAAAAGAAGCAAATTGGGTGCATCTGGGAAGAAAGGAATCTTTGTGTGCTAATAGTGAAATTCTAAGGGATATAGAATTTATGTGGTTGGTCAAAAGGAAGTTGAGATAAGTCATGATGTCACCTTCAACAAAGATATGGCCCTCAAGAAGATCAACAACCTTCCTATCTTAAGGAAGGACAAAGAAGTTGACACTGAAAATCAGGGTGCAAAAGAAGATGAAACAATGCCTGATGTTGATGAACCTATGGATCATATTGATCCTCCTCGTGAGCCCTGCTCCTCCAAAAGGAGACCCTCATGTCTTAGGGAGACACTCGAAGATGTCGATAGACACATTGCACCAAGGAGGACTTCCGTGAAAGCAAGAAGTCGAACAGATATCAAGGATATTTGACCGCCATGAGCACTATCATTCAAAATGAGCCTTCATCATTCGAAGAAGTTGTGAAGCATCAAATATGGAAGGATGCTACGAATGAAGAATACGAGTCAATTATGAAGAATGATGTCTGGATGTGGTCCCTAGACCCCAGGACAAATCGATTGTCACCTCTAAGTGGCTCTACAAAATCAAACATGGAGTTGATGGAAGTGCAGAAAAGTTCATGGCTCGCTTTGTTGCTCGAGGCTTCTCTCAAAAAGAAGGTGTAGGTTACGATGAGATATTTGCACCTATTGCCCGATACACCACCATCCGCTCGATCATAGCGCTTGCTGCCTTGCAAGGATGGAACCTACATCAGATGAATGTCAAGACTGCTTTCTTGCATGGTTCAATCAAAGAGGAAGTCTATGTGGAACAACCAGAGGGGTTTGAGATTCATGATAAGGAATCTCATGTATGTCGGTTGAAAAAAGCTCTTTATGGATTGAAGCAAGCACCTCAGGCTTGGTATGAGAGGATCGATAGCTCTCTGATGAAGTTGGGATTCACTAGAAGTGAAGCCGATCCGAATCTTTACTTTAAGGTTGAAAATGATAAACCTCTCATTCTGGTACTTTATGTGGATGACCTCATTCTGACAGGTGCAGACCCTCTCATTAACAAATGTAAAAGGGAGTTGGCTTCTGAATTTGAGATGGACCTAGGACCGATGCACTATTTCCTAGGGTTGGAGGTCTCGAAAAAGCCAGGTAAAATTTTCCTCTCAAGGAAAATATGTTGTGAAGATATTGGAAAGATTTGGGATGGTGGGCTGCAAGCCTGTGACTACTCTGATGCAACTTAACTTTAAGAAGTTATGTTGTAGTGTTGTTGGACCTAAATTGGGAAATGCTTCTGAGTATCATCAACTCATAGGAGCACTGATATTCTTAGTGAACTCTCATCCGAACATATGTTTTGCAGTTAACACATTGAGCCAATATATGGTTGAGCCTCATCATATACATTGGATTGGTGCCAAGAATCTTCTGAGATATCTTCGAGGCACAATCACTTGTGGACTGAGATACATTGTTGGAGATGTGAGGCTACATGGTTATTTTGATATTAATTAGGCTGGTAGTGTAGTGGATCGCAAGAGCACTTCTAGATGTTGTTTTTCTTTGGGTTCTACTTCGATATCCTGGATGAAAAGGAAGTAGAAATCGGTTGCCTTGACCACCGTCGAGGCCAAATACATAGTTGCTAGTATGGCCTCCTATGAAGTTGTCTGGTTGAGGAAGCTCTTCAGTGAGTTGTTTGGACATGTGTTGGATACCACTGTGATCCTCTGCGATAACCAGAGTGCGATCCGATTATCAGAGAATCTCGTGTTTCATGATCGCTCCAAGCATATAGATATCAAGTACCACTTTATCCGGGATATGGTACAACGAGGAGCAATAAGGCTCCATCACATTGGGACTGATGAGCAAGTCGTCGATATTCTGACAAAGCTCCTGGGATGGTCAAGTTCTTGGCCTTCCCAGAACGACTTGGAGTCGTGGAGAGACCCTCTTATGAGGGTCCTATATGAGATGGACATTGAGCTTTAGGAGCTCCGGGGGGCTTGGGGTTCTTCTTGGAGCGATGAGCAACCATAAGGTGAGTGGTTCAGCCTTCCCCCAATGGTTTCATGTGTTAGGGTGAGTGGTTCAGCCTTCCCCTATGATATCCCTTGGGGACGTGTAGGCAGGATGAGTGGTTCATCCTTCTCCTACTGAAACATCCTACCCATGCAATCTGGCACTCATGGGAAGTACCTCTCATCTAGCCAATGAGTAGGGAAATGAGGATAGGGACCATAGGGAAATGAGGATAGGGACCATAGTACTACCAATGGATGCATCGTGTACTACTGTACTCCCTATTCTAGGATGACCGATATTGATCTAGGATCAATTAGAACTAACTTCGGGTCAGTAAGAGTGGTATGACACACTCTCTTTTGATTGGAACTGACCTCAGATCAGTAAGAGTGGTAAGAGAAACTCTCTTTTATCTGGGACTAACTTCGGCTCGGTAGAGAATAGTATGATACATTCTCAACCACTCCTTTATAGTTCAGCAGTGCAGAGCAATGCATTGATGGCAGAGATAGTACCGACTGGCAAATGGATTAGCAAATGGAGTTCTCCCTAGTTGAGAGGGAGTGTTAAAATTGGCAACTAAGGCCAAACTCCACATGGGTCATCTTATTTATGACCACTGATATTTTTCTTGGATTCCTCTCTTCGAGAGGTGTAGGATTGATCTAAAGATCATCCGATTCTAACATATACAAATGAAGTTATGAATTTATTTTGATTATGGTCAAATTGTCAAGGTCTGCGAGCAAACTTATGTAGGCTCAAAAGCCCAACAGTCACGTCTATTCATCCTCAACATTACATATAAACAGAAGGTGACTTAGCCTCATTTACACACACTCATCTTCACACTTCTCTCTCTCTCTCTCCTCATAGATTGGGTACGGATTTCTGGGCCTCTCTCTCTCCAGACGTCCAAAATTTCAAGAGGCCGAAATTTCAGAAAAGCGAAATTACGAGAGGCCGAAATTTCAGGAGGCCAATTTTCAAGAGAGTGAAATTTCAAGACGCTGAAATTTCAAGAAAGCGAAATTTCAGGAGAACGAATTTTTGGGTTGTTTAACCAGACTTTGACTGGGCTGAATTTGATTTTTTTGACAGTTGTTTTATCTTGCTGTTTGGAGGCCGAAGTTGACTGATTTGTTGAGGGTCAAATCTACCTTGTTGACCAGCGTTGACTTTTTGGTAAGGACTCTTTTGCTACTGTTATAAATTATCAGATTTGTAAATTGTACTCTCTCTCTACTGAACTATTGAAGACTAAAAGAAGATTGGATCAAGGGTTCCCCACATTGGGCTTTGTCCCTGGCTGGTGCCACATCTTGTGTCCTCTTGTCTTGGCTTGTCTTCTACTGTTTATTTTATGTTCTGTCTACATTTTACTATCATGTTAATGTGATTGCTAATTTGAATATTGATATTGGGCTAATAAAGAAATTGAAGTAAAATTGCTCTAAAGCATAGAACATACCATTGTTGCCTAAAATTAACAGTACCTGAGCAGAGAAAGAGAGGTGGAGATTACCCCAGACACGGAGGACAGAGGGAAAGCAGTAGTAGAAGGGGAGGAAATGGTGGAACCCAACAGCAAGGAAGAGATATGTTGGAAGAGATCAAGTCGCAGAACAGAGAAAGGACCACTCCTAGAGGGTTTCTTTTTGGGGAAACTTTGGGGTCTCTCAGCGATTCGATCATCCCTCACCAGCAGCGCAACATCCATCATCCAGTGGGCCAACTCATGCTACACTACCTTCTTTTGTACCAGTGGCACAAATCAAACCTGCAAGGGGTGAAGACCCCATTCAGATGGGAGACCCTTTCAGAGATTTCTGCAAGCTCAAGCAGAGTGAGAAGAACGAGGGTTATGAAGGACAGGGAACCCAGAACTACGAGATGCAAAGGACCATAGGGATGATGTACTTCCCTACTTTCGCTGGCACTGCCAAGTGCACGGCTAGGGCTTGGCTTGAGAAGATGGACACCTACTTCCAACTCAACCGGATGACAAAACAGGAAGCCATCAAGATGGCCATGCTGCACATGGAGGGGGGAGCCCATGACTGGTGGTTTCATGGCTTGGCCAACCTAGGGCATGCCAATGTGGCTTCTTATGAGGACTTCACCAGGAGGGTGGTGGTGCATTTTGACCAGAGAGATCCAGAGGCCCATTTCAAAGAGTTGACCCAACTACGTCAAACAGGCAACCCGAAGTTGTACATCTCAGAGTTTCTAGAGTATCATTGATGGTTCTGGATGTATAAGAGGCTAGGAGTGTATACACTATACACCTTCATTGAGAGCTTACTTGAGCCCCTGCGTGGACTGGTGAAGTCACGCAGACCCTCCACGTTGTAGGAAGCAGTTTTGTGCACCAGAGATCTACAAGGGGGCATCCCCAAGACTAGAGCACCTTTTCCTGCATGGATCCCTTTTCCACAAAAGGGGCATGAGACTAGACCTCCACCTCATAGGACCACACAGGGGAGGGGGCAACCAGATGATGAGACAAGAAAAGACCTCGAGAGGAGGAAGTTGTGCTTCATATGCAGGGAGCCCTGGGCACCAGGCCATTGGTGCTCTGTCAATAGAGCAAACTATATTGAGGTTTTTTTTTACAATGACTAGGAGGACAAGGTGGAGTAAGATTGTGGTGTGGCAGATGGTGAGAGTCCGACAGATAGAGGGCCACCACCACCACCTCCACAGGGTGGGGCATCCCTTGCCATAGCCGGGGAGTCCTTGCTTCCTTATGCAGAATTCCCAAATTTTTTACATTGGGGATCAGAGGCACTGTACAAGGGCAGAGGGTGTCAATCCTAGTTGACAGTGGAGCTACCCACAATTTCATAGATGCCCTGTTGGTTCAAAGAAGGGGCCTCACCACGACTAAGTTCGAGGGCTTTTAAGTCCTTGTACCAAGTGATCATACCATACAGTGCACTCGATATGTGCCTTCATTGACAGTAGTTACGGGGAACCACTCAATGACGGACCATTTCTTTGTGGTTGATGTGACAAACACCAACGTGGTGATAGGTGTCCAGTGGTTGTATTTCCTTGGGGGAGTCACGACAGATTGGAGGAAGCCAAAGGTGGAGTTCATTGGGCCGAATGGCAAACTGGTAGTTTTGAGAGGCATGCAGCCTTATCCACCCCAGATAGTCTCGGCCCACAGGATGGAGGCAGATCTGCGACATGGGAACATTGCATGGGCAGTTGAGCTAAGGATTTTAGAGGCTAGGGGACAAGCTCAGCCACCACCACCAGACATACAGGCTTTGCTGGACAAATACACAATGGTGTTTGGGGACATTCCACTAGGGCAACCACCAGACAGGGGATTTGAGCACACTATTGAGTTGGAGTCGGGTGTGCAGGCAATGATCACCACCCCTATAAGCATCCCAAGGCCTATAAGGACGAGATAGAGAAGGCCATTCAGGGGCTGTTAGCATTGGGCCATATCAAGCCAAGTTCCAGTCCCTTCGCTTTTTTACTAGTACTGGAGAAGAAGAAGGATGGAACCCTACATATGTGCATTGACTACCGGGCCCTCAACCTGAAGACACTGAAAAACTGGTACCTCATTCCCCACATAGATGAGCTAATGGATGAGTTTAGAGGAGCCAAGTCAAGGTTACTTGGGAGCGAGAGTGAAAACGGGGAGCGGGAGCAACATTTTCATCGATAAAGGGAACTGGAAACTTGTTGTTAATTGTTATTTTGTTTAGTCCTCGATAATTGATGTATAACATGAACGATCTATCATTCTTCCGCACCAATACAAATGGAGCAGCATAAGGACTTTTACTTTTTGAGATGATGCCACACTTTAAAAGATCTTGGATGAATCTCTCAATTTCTATTTTTTTTTATGATGTCGGTATTGATACGGTTTGATGTTGACGGTGTTTGATCTTGCTTTGACATCTATCGTATGCTCGATTTCTCTATTAGGAGGCATTTTCATGGGCAGGTCTGGAATACTTTTTCGTGCTTGTGAATTAGCTCTTGTACTTCTAGTACTTCTTCGCTGATCAACTTTTAAGTTAACATTTCTAATTGGTGACATTGTACTACATAGGTTGGTGCTCCTCTTCGAATCGTATCATCATAGGTGGAGCAGAATATATATATTTATTAATAATGATTGAAGGATGATCTATTACAAAGTGAGAGGCCCTGGCTTAAATACAACCTTGGGTGACTCTTGGTGAATGGGCATGATCTTTGATCATGCCCTTTGCCTAATAAACTAATAATTACAAATAACTAACTAATTTTTATATAACAATGTACAAACAGAGTAGTTGATGAGGAAGGGCTTCATGCCAAATTCCTTAAGCATGGCATCTAGTCCCTTGCTTCCTATATTGTTGATTTATTTAACCATGAGGTGTGTTTAGGCTTCCCCCCATCCTAGGCCAAACACATTCTTCATCTAATCCACAAATCAGGGAACAATTTCAATCCAAACAACTATTGGAAAACCATGGTGGATTGTACATTCTCCAAGCTTTATGCCAAAGTCTTACACCAGTGGCTTTCTGAAAAGCTAGAGAGCCACCATCTTGGGGCTACAAGACAAGCAGGTTTCTGCCCCAACTACCTAACAATTGATCACACCTTCACACTCCAAGCCATTATTGAGGAATCCGTATTCGATGATTGCTCAGCAAATAGACATCAGATATTGCCTTAGTTAGGATATGGTGAGTCAATGAGTAAGGAGGCTCCATCGCATTGAGACTAATGTACAGGTCGCAGACATTTTGACAAAGCCTCAGGAAAGGTCAAATCTGTGACTTTGCCAAACGACTTGGAGTTGTTGAGAGACCTTCTTATAAGGGTTGTGCATGTTGCATGCATTGAGCTCTGGGAGCTCTGGGGGGCTTGGGGTACTCACTGGAGCAACATACGACCACAGGGCGACTGACACTCCCCTGGTGGTGCGCTATGTACAGGATGATAGGTTCAACCTTCCTCTGGGATACCCCGTGGCGACTGTGGAACAGGATGATTAGTTCTCCAGTGGGCCAAGATGATTAGTTCTCCCGTGGCAACTATGGAACAGGATGATTAGTTCTCTTGTGGGATGGGATGATTAGTTCTCTCGTGGCAACTGTGAAACAGTATGATTAGTTCTCCTGTGGGCCGGGATGATTAGTTCTCCCGTGGCAACTGTGGAACAAGATGATTAGTTCTCCTGTGGGCCAGGATGATTAGTTCTCTTATGGGCCGAGATGATTAGTTCTCCTGTGGCAACTGTGAAACAGGATGATTAGTTCTCCTGTGGGCCAAGATGATTAAGTCTCTCGTGGCAACTGTAAAATAGGATGATTAGTTCTCCCGTGGCAACTGTGAAACAGGATGATCAGTTTTCCTATGGGCCAGGATGATTAGTTCTCCCGTGGCGACTGTGGGGTAGGATGATTCGTTCTACTGTGGACAGGATGATTAGTTCTCCTGTCGAGGCATCCTACCCATGCAGTCTGGGACTCATGGGAAGTACCTCTCATCTAATCAATGAGCAGGGAAATTGGGTTAGGGACCATAGTAGTATTATCGATGGACGCATCATTGTATCTACCGTACTCCCTATGCTAGGATGACCTCCATTGATCTGGGATCAATGAAACTGATCTGTGATCAGTATGACTGGTTTGAGAAACTCTCTTGTGATATTGATCTGGGATCAATGAAACTGATCTGGGATCAGTATGAGTGGTTTGAGACACTCTCTTGTGATATTGATCTGGGATCAATAAAACTGACTTAGGGTCAATAAGAGTGATGTGACAGACTCTCTTCAGATGAAACTAACTTTGGGTTAGTAGAGAATGGTATGAGACATCCTCGATCAATTCTTCTTCTTCAGGGCTCAGAAGAGTAGAGCAGAGCAGTGCAGGGCACTAATGGCAAAGATAATACAGTCGGACATATGGATCAGCGGATGGAGTTCTCCCTAGTTGAGAGGGAGTGTTAAAATTGGCAACTAGGGCCAAACTCCATGTGGGTCATCTTATTAATGGAAGCTGATATTTTTCTTGGATCCCTCTCATCGAGAGGTGTAGGATTGATCTAAAGACCATCCAATTCTGATAAGTATTCATGGAGATATAAATTTATTTGTGTTATGGGACAATTCGTCAAGATCGGCCAGCAACCAAATAAACCCCACTTGTGCCCAACGTTTTAGTATAAATAGAGGTGGCCTTCAAGTCATTTCAACACAGTTGGGATCTCTTCCTCTCTACCTTTATTTGGGTTTTAGTACGAGGAGAGATCCTAAGCGATAACGTTGCCCTAATCCAGAGGGCAGAAGCCGGAACTGTCGGGTCAGCTGGGAAAGCTGACGCAAAGGGCAGAAGCCGGAACTGCCAGGAACTGCGGGAACTGCCAAGAACTGCAGGAACTGTCGGAACAGCCGGAACAACCGGAACTACTGAGAACTGCCGAACCAACCGGAACCGCCAGGAACTGTCGGAACTGCCGGAACTGTCAAGACCTGTTGTGAACAGTCGGGACTTCCGAAAGTGTCGAAACTACGAGGAACTGCCGGAACTGCCAGAAATGTCGGGAACTGCCAAAACTGCTGGAACTACCGGGAACTGTCGAAGCATCTGTCTCCGAAGGAGAGCTGCATGCAAGGGACAACTAACTAACATTGGGACAGTTGTATGGTACTTAGCAACAAATACACCAAGCATGCAAGGGACAACTAGCATGCAACAGCAAGCATGCTAAGGACAACAAGCATGCTAGGGACAACAAGCAAGCAAGGGACAACAAGCATGCTAGGGACAACAAGCAAGCAAAGTGCAGCCAGAGCATAGGTCAGTACGGCAACATGGTGTACCAATGGCACATAATGCAGTATAGTGATGAGTACAGTCATGATTAATGAAGCGTGATGAGATGCAACATAGTGATGATGGGTGCAGCATGGTGCAGCGCGGTGAGGTGCAGCATGATGACGAAATGCAGCACATCGATAGGTGAAGGAGTCACCTTGGAGAATCAGTTGAAGCAACATGTCTTCAACTGATCTCATGTATCATCTTCTTAAAGATGATCTATCCTCTTATCTAGATAAGTCAAAGTGTTGACTTCTTTTGTAAACGTACTATCTCTCTCTCTCTGCTGAACTATTGAAGAACATATGAGAAGAATTGATCAAGGGTTTCCCCACATTGGGGTTTGTCCCTGGCTAGTGCCACATCTTGTGTCCTCTTGTCTTGGCTTGTCTTCTACGATTTATGTTTATGTTCTATCTGCAGTTTACTTTAATGCTAATCTAGAAAAGATATTGAGCTAACTATGAAAATTGAAATAAATTGTTCTAAGCATAAGATATTCAACCTTGAAATTTTTGGTTTTGCATCTTAAGAGAACTGACTCAAAAGAGTAGCAAATTCAATATTTTCTCTACATATCATAATCTACCTTTGAGAGAAAGGAACCAAGGGTTTGACCAACTTGTCCATAGAATAATGGCAGCTAAAGTAACTTCTTTCTTACCATGGATATGGAAGCATGAAAGTGTAATATGTTTAATAATAACATCTCTCAAAAGTAAACTAATCAACAAGATTTCAGGTTTAAGCTATTGCAATACCACCAGGCAGTATGATCCCCCTTGTAAAATTAATGTTTTTGGAATACATAGATCATTCCAAAGTAGCGCAACCACAGAGATTCTAACCACATGCTTATCAATTAAGACAAGCATCCAGACTGTAAACATCCTTTCTATCGAAATAAGAATTGAACTTGACGCTATTAGACAATATATATGTTAAAACCTTATGAGCTACTATATGCAGCCTCGTACTCATCATAGGATCTCACTATAAGATCAGAATACAAACCACCATGCAAACCATATAGTCATCATGATTCATGTAAGATTATCCATGATCTATGATAGTTGTGTTTTGTGAAACAAGAAAGGTGGAAATGGGATGCAATTCAAAAGGTCATGAACAACGCTAAAAAGTACTAAATAACTGGAGAAAGTTCTTCGATATCAGAAAGGTGAGCTGCTTACACCACCATTTTATCATCTGAAAGAGCAGGTAAAATTCTCTTCACTGCAACTGGCGTACCACGCCACTTTGCTTTTAGAATTTCTCCAAAAGAACCCTGGAAAATAATAGAGTATAAGATTATGATGAACACACTTACTGCGAATAGAGAAAATAATACATGTTTTCCTTTAATAAATTATTAACATTCTCTATTTGAAGACAATGACTTTACATAAATGCATACATATGAATTTCCACATGGACTTCTTGATAACAAGTCTTCATCTCTAATTCATCAAAAAAGAAAAATTCCAACCAAATATAGAACCAAGATCTAATTCTGGTGGCTTGAATTTTCCCTGCAGTGTCCCAATTTCAATTTTTTTTTTGCTGACGCTGAAAGAGTTTGATATCACAAAAGCAACCCCAGGATCAGCTTTAAGGTAATTAGAAAGCAAAAATTAAAAGAGAAGGTAGATGGCTATTTATAGCCATCTTCACCCTAGATGAAGACAAAGAAAGGACTTTTGATACAGGACCTTGATTACTAAACAGTGTTGACCTCTCTATGCCATATTAATCAATTGGGTTTGAACCCCAGAAAGAAATTTCAGCCACTAGATCAATTGTTTGGTTGGAAGGGAGTGGAACTTTCCATTTCAAATTTCTGTGATATATCATATTAAGATCTTAAAAGGCAGAACATTCTGATAAATTCTGCTAAAATGTGCAGAAGTCAATAATGGAGGAATAGCAGAGGAAAAAGGAGATCAGTTTCCATTTACCTGAAATATGCCTTTTAAAAATTGAATATGATATAAATGCAGCAAATTTGCAAGGAAATGCAGAAAACAAGCCAGGCTCAAGCTTGCAGCTCCAGCCCACGTGAATGATGGTTACCATATGGAGATTGAATCAGTTTGTTAATCTGCAGGTTTAATGGGTTTTGGCCTTCACCAAATCAACACTAGAAACTGGATACAGAAAATTATAAACCAAAGGTAGATGGGTATTTATAACAAGCTTCTCCCCACAGGGAGGACAAGGAAAAGACTTTTGATTGAGGACCTCAGTTACCAAACAAATTTGACAATTTAATACTGCAATAATGGATTGGGCTTGAACCCTAAAAAGAAGCAATGTTTGTTGGGTATGTGTTATATTCTTTGCCAGGGTTGCTAGGAAGCGGGAAGTGGGAGCATGAGCTTCTGGGTCGGGAACGTGAGCTTCTGGGTCGGGAGCGTTTTTTATATCATATATATTTTTATATATTTTTGATGACTTAGTTATTAAAAGCATAAAAACATGGATTAAACCATATAACATCAATTATCTAGTAGTTATAACCTTCATCAACCACAGGCCCACAACTTACAACATCTCGATTATTATCAATCTTAAAGTTTCAAAGTTTCAGGATTCAATATATAAAATTTGTCATCACTAAAGTCGTACTTGTAACCATTACCAAACTATAACAAAGAATATCAAACATGAAATAAAATGTTTCAACTTTCAGGAAGAATCATATTCATAATTCATTATCAATGAGTTATAATTGCCAACTTCAAACTTCAAACTTAAATTATCATATATTGTTTAAAAAAAGTACCATAGTAAATATGAAAGCGAATAGTTATAACAAGTACTAGAAACTAGAAAAGACAAGTAAATCTACTATCTCCTAAAATTTCTTCTTGCCACGGGAAACTTCTAATTCATTTTCTCGTGAGCTATGAACAATCGGAGTCTCCTCCTGCATAGTCAGACGACCAAATCCAGAACCAGAAGGCACGTGACCTCCACGCAATACTACAAATGGAGGTGGCGACAAAGCTGGGATGATAGGGGTGGCATGGCTGTTGACAATGTTGTTGTTGCTTCATCCTCATCATCCAAAAGTTTTGCTTCCAATTGTTCTAAATATAAGGCTCCATCCTCCAAATTATCCTCCTTCAGATTGTCCCAAGTGGTATATGCTCTATCAAATCGAGTCTGCTCACAATAATGTGTCAACAGCCCTCAAGTTGTATTGTACATAAACCATGTTTTCTCCCTAGTTTTCATTGAGGTCGTTTCTTTTGACATTGTGGAGGAAGCTATAGGTGCTCCAACAGCTCTCTGCAGAAGAAGTATTAACCCCCTGTGCAAGCACTTTAACTGCCAATTTTGCCAAAGGTCCGCCGGAGCTATACATGTTCATAGTTTTAAAAACCAAAACCAGTGACCGGACCGGTCCACCTAATAAATCGAGTTTCAAACCGAGACTGGTCAGGTCTAAAGAACCGGTTTTTGGAAAAAAAATACATTAAATAATTATTTTTTAATAAAAACAAACTATTTTTAAAATTTAAAACCATGATTCCAAGCCAATAGAGACAAAATATGCAAAGTTTGCTCATTTATATACCATGTAAAGGTGAATATATCAAAATGGAACCAAGTGCAATACATATCATCAACAAAATACATAAGCAATGAGACTCTAAATGGCCTATAAAGTCCAAAAACAATGCTACAAGCTATGAGGCCACTAGCCTACTACAAGACTATAAGTCTAAAGAGTCTACACATGATCAATCATCAAATTCATCACCACTACTAGACACGTGATCATCATCATCAGCAGGAGCTACATAGAAATCATCTGGTTCAGACTCTGAGGATGCCTCAGTCTCATCTACAACCTCAATAGTACTGCCACCAATAACAATAGAAGTGGACCTAATGGAAGCACAAGTTGGTTGAGTTGCACAACTAGTGCCTTCCATTGGTTGTTTGCCTTTCCTTGATGTGGCTATTGATCCTGGTTCTAATGGTACCACCAAATCTGCTTCATCCCCCGCTAATGCCATGTCAATATCAAAATCAGCATCAATCACAGGATCTTCAGTCTCCTCCACCCATTCTAATGTTGGATCAATATCATCCAACACAATGGGATCTAGATTAGGTATTTTGTTAATCATTTGGTTCTGCCTGAGTCGAAGGTTGTATTACGTTTTTGTTCCAAACAGTTTCTCTTCTTCGTGTGTATGCACTCAAAAACACACCAATTGCGCTCACAACCTGAAGCACTGCAAGTTTGGCTGAGGACTCTAATTACAAACTTTTGCAATTGAGGACATTGGCCGCCAAATGACTCCCACCAATGTGTTGCAAAGAAAAAGACATTAATTAGTAACTTAGTTCATTTCATTACTTATTTACAAATTACAAGTATTTATAGATAATTTGAATTGTAAATTTGTAAACAATTTAACTTGAAAAGAAAAACAAATTGGAATTGATTACCTAGTTGATCCACATCTCTTTCTATCTTTGCCAATTTTTTTGCCAAAGGTACCAGCAGTCATACTGAAAAGAGTAAGTTGTCCATGTATTTCCAACTCGTTTGCATGGACAGGGACCATGCGCTCCAAGCAATCAATCAATCTAGCTCTGATCTTCCCATCCTGTAGATCTCCTAGCCAGTGTTGATAATATCGGTATCGGGAAAATATCGGCGAGGGTCCAGAAAATATCTTATCGGCGATATCGGCGAAAATATCGGCGAAAATATCGGCAAAATATCGGCAAATATCGGCAAGCATAAAAAATGCATAATATATTTATTTTTTTAAGATTTTTAAACATATAAAGCAATAACAACATGAAATAAACACATTGGCACATAAATATGAAGAAAACACTGATATATATGATGTTAGATATAAATGATACATCAAAGGCGATACCAAATCCTGTTGATCCCTGATAATTGTCCATTCAAGGACTCAAATGTGGAGAACCAATACAAATAACATCACATATATAAAAGTATCTCATCATCATGAGTTATATGTAGCATAACAAAAAAAACTAGCAGCTATCTATCTGAAATCACTGCCCTCTCCCCCTTTTACGGGAAAACATGATGGGTTGTTTTCCAGGCCTGCCCCTAGTAGTAGGAGGCCCTGACCCTGCCTCTGCACCTAATGTCAAATAATGAGTGCTGGGTATGGGGCTATGCTCTCCTATATCTATAGCAGATGGTGTTGATGTTGATGCTCCCGCAGTGTCCTCCTCCTCCTCCTCCTGCTCCTCCTCTGAGTGTTGCTACTCCTCTGACTCCGAGTCCTCCTTTTGCTGCCCCTGCTCTAATGGATCATCTGCCACTGGCTCTAACCATGAAGGTGACTCCTCCAAGAGGGGCTCCTCAGACTCCACCCTCCACGGAAACAATACATCAATATTGTCTAAGCTAAGTCACATGACATGAGGACACGAGACACGGAGGACACATAAATACGAGTATTCAATATGAAACGCAACAACCTGGAAACAAGACACGGGGGACACGTTTTTTATATATATATATATTATATATATATATTATATATATATATATTTATTTATATATATTATATATATACCGAAATATAGTTTTTTATCCATATTAAATTGCAGGTTGCAACTTATCTAATCAAATTAGAATATAATTACTTCTCAAAGTTCATAGTTCACTTTAAAAAAATAAATAGAATCAAAATTTACTATTTAGAAATTAGAATGTGATATGCTTGGTCTTGATTCTTGAATATTCAATGTTCATTGTTCATGTACAACTTACAAGCACATAAGAAAATAATTAAAGTCTAATCCTATTGATTTCCTCTGCCCCTCTTGCGAGAAAATGTCACAGCTTTCCCTTTCCCTCTAGATGTAAACGCTAGTGCTGGTAGAGTTGGCAGTGGAGTTTGCTATGCTCTAGAAGTTGAAGAACTAGAAGTAGGAGCTATAGGAGGTAGACCACGTCCTCTACTGGTGGCAGGGGTAGCCCGGGCAGGTGGTGTCACTTGGAAACATTACAATCTCCCAATTCTTGAAATCCTAAAAAACTGATAATCTGCTGCATTTGATGAAATCTAAAATTTACTTTCTCCATATGAAATCCATGAGCCGGACCACTCTCAAACATCCCGAGTCATTTCATGGTAATGTTAAAAATTTAAGTAAAAGGATGAAAATGAAGATTAAGGAGAATGTCACTTTTACTTTAAGAATTTAACATTACCATGAATAGCATAATCAATACTAGGGCCTAGAATGCTCAAACCCTCCTTGGCAGCAACCACATAGCTCTCCCCTTCCTTCTCCAGCGATCAGAAATGAAAATGATATGAAAAAAAAACCAAAATCAGATTTTTATAGGCCATGCAGAAATTTTTTACAGTCACCGGGCGATATTTTCGATCGTCGCGCGATATTTTGCGAAATATCGGCGATATTTCGGAAATCGCGCGATATTTTCAAAAGCCGGAAATATCGCGATATTTTGTCGGCGATATATCGGCTCGCCGAAAATATCGCGATATTTCCGAATATCATCGATATCTCGGCGATATTATCAACACTGCTCCTAGCCGAGCTGTATAATGATACTTTGGGTTCAAAAAATACCCAACTACATGTATAGGACGATGGATTTGATTGTTCCATCTGTTATCAATGATCTCCCATATAAGGTCATATTTAGCTAACCTATCCTTGTAAGTTATTTGTATCTTCTCCTTTGCCTGATCCATAACCTCATAAATGTAGCCCATGGCCAATTTTTCCCCATCCACCATCCTTAGCACTTTAACAAGGGGCTCAGTAATTTTCACAAGCTCTGCAGACCTTTTCCAAAAATAATTGTCAAACACTTTCTTTTTGGTGTCTTTACCACCTTGTCTACAAGCCCACCAAGATTCAATCCAATCATCAAAAGAAAACATTTTCTACAGGTTTTTTTGTTGAGCATTGAGACATTGCAACGTGAGGAAGTGAGTTTTGAATCTCATAATTGCAGGCCTAACAAGCTCTTTGCCCCCAGTGTTTTTCCTCATTAAGCTCAATAACCATGAGTGGCTGTAAATGTATTTTGTAATGCACTTGGCACGCTCTACAGTGTTTTTCACCCACTCCACTTTGCCTATGTCTTCAAGCATGACGTTTATGCAATGTGCAGCGCATGGAGTCCAAAATATGGTCCTATATTTGGACTCAAGCATCTTTCCAGCAAGAACATAGTTTGAGGCATTATCAGTGATGACCTGCACAACATTATACTCCCCCACTTCCTGAATAATGTCATCCAAAAGCTCAAATAGAAGGGTTGCATCCTTCACCTTATCAAATGCATCAACTAATCTCTAAAACATGGTTCCTTGAGGGCAAGAAATAAGGAAATTAATGATAGTGTAGTTTTTTCCATCGGTCCATCCATCTGACATGATGGAACAACCTGTTTTGAGCCATGAATCTCTATACTCAGCCAAAGACTCATCCATGGAAAAAATCTCTTTTTGCAAAAGAGCTCCCCTCAAGTCATGCATAACAGGGCCTTTGAAGCCCTTTCCTAGAGCTATAACAAAGTCCCATATAGCTTGGTAATAGCGTGAGCGAGCAGCATTAAATGGGATATATGCATCATAACACCATCTAACAATGCATCGATAAGAAGTTTCTTTGCATTTTTTTTTCCAACGTTGACCCAGAGTGGGTTGACGACTTGGCTTGGAGGAAGTGGGATTAGAAGAGGCAATGTTGGCAAAGGATGAGAAATAACTTTGGATGTTTGTTCTCTTTGTTCCTTTTGATAGTTGACCAAAAGGAGGAACATAGTGAAAAGGGTCATTGGTGGAAGGAATAGAAGAGGAGTCTCGAATCTCATAATCATCATACCCACTCTCTTTCATGGCTTCTAATAATTCCCTCTTCTTTGCGATGTCATCTTGGATCGCCTTCTCCCTAGCCTTATTCTCCTCAAACTTTTCAAACTTGGAAAGGTATTCTTCCCTAATAGGACCTAACGTTTCATTTGGTGCTTCACATGGCTTTACTTGGCCTGTTATCCCAGCGAAGTGTTGTTTCAATCTGAGAATACCCCCACCTCCAATAGGTTTATGGCAAAATTTGCATATCATTTTTCCATCAATCAAATCACAATGATCCCATGCATTGTCCTTGGCTTTTGGAGCCATGTTGGCTTGAAATAATTAAAATTTGCAAAGAAATCTGCCATTTAAAAATAAATTGCAGCTAAGAAACATGGAAAACCAAAGCTAAATTTAGGGGAAAAATGCACATGTAGCCTACAAAATTTGATAGCATAGAGCTAAAGAATTCATAGCATAGATGATAGAACAAATAAAAAAAATTTAATAGATGTACAACAGTCAAATGAGGAATTTTCAAGTGAAAATCCTTACCTGGAAATGCAAACTAGCTTTCTTAACCTCCTCTTGAAGATGCCAACTCCACTGAAAGCTCCAAACTATCTCCAAAATAGCTCCAACTCCAACTCCAAACCTCCAAGATGACTACTCCAGCGAAAACTCAACACTCTCCAAGCTCCCAATCAAACTCACAAAAACTCCAAATAAGATGTGTGAGACAAATGAAAGGGACAAGCTCCTTTTAAAGGCTTGGAGAGGGTGTGTTTGGAGGGAAATAACCCTTATCTTCCCTCCAAAACACCCTAGAAGCTTCCTAAATTGCGCTATGTGGGTCCTTCGCGACCTTGGCAGCTAATTGACCGGTTTAGGACGGAATCGGCCGGTTTGACCATAAACCAGTCGGTTCCGCCCTAACCCGGTCGGTTAACACCAGTTTGTGTGGTTTCTGGGCGAAGGGAGGGGTCAAACCCGGTTTTTCTGTCGCTTTGACCCAGTTGTCTAGTGAACCGAACGGTTGATCGGTTACTGGTTCATACCTGCCAGTTTTTAAAACAATTTACATGTTCCACCATTTAACAGGGTCCAATCTATTTCTATCATCGATTACATACAAAGAACCAAACACTCTAGTTTGATTGAAATAATTTATTAATTCTCCACGCAATCTAGTACACTCCTCCCTGTCAGAGACCAGCTTGTCTAATGCCAGTTAATACCCATTTTGTACCTCTGGATATATATGAGGTTTTCTCCTAACGTCACCCCCAGGTGCAGGTTTGGCCAACCAATATGGAGAGTAGTATTTTGGCATAAGGGCATACACCAAGGCATGGAGTGGAACATTAAGATTATCCCACCTTTTGACCACGTATTTGTGAATATAATTATACAAGATGGGATCTTTCGGCTGAACAACATCTTTGACTTGCCCTAGCATGCTATCCATCTGCTCATACACCTCCTCAATCGTCGGCACATATGTATCTGCAAAACAAATCATGTTATAAAAGGGCTTGATGAACTACAAAACATTCTTCACACTTGCCCAAAACTGACCATCAAGAACAGTATCCTCTGGAACAAAAAAAGTTCGTTCTTAAGTTAAACACTCCAGAAGACTTGGAATATGTAGATCTATTACAATGAGGGTGAGGGCCTGCTTATATGCCTAGTGTCCTTAGGGATATACCTTTTCATTAACTAGTTACTAATTAATCATTACTTATTATTATTATAGTAGTATTACATCATTTATATTATTTTTTATATATTTTTATTTCATAATATCGCTTTCCTCTTCAAAAAGCTTTGTCCTCAAAGTTTATTGATGAAAGGGCTTGATCTCTTTTCCTGTTTTAAATCTCTTCTCGTCACGGAATTTTCATCCTTGTTGACACAAGACGATAGGATCCTTCGAGTGATAGATAAAATTGTCAGGCTAAGAATGGATCTGACCATCCTAGATTAAGTTAAATACTCAAGAAGGCTTGGAATATGAAGATCTCCATTGAGGATACAGGAATATATATTAAATATATAAATGAGAATATGATTTCAATGAAGGTGAGGGCCTGCTTATATACCCTAGGCCGGTACCTTTTCACCAATGGTTATGTCCTTAGGGACATACCTTTTCATTAACTAGTTACTAATTAGTCATTATTTATTATTATTATAGTTTTACATCATTTATATTATTTTATATATATTTGTATTCATACCATCCTCCACCTCTTGAAAATTTTCATTGTCAGATGTGGTTGTAGCCCTATCCTTTAATACCTACAATGATTCACTTGATACAATGCTAGCCATTGCCTCTCTTACTTTCAAAAGGCACCTAAAGGTGAGGTAATAGCTAGCAAATCTAGTCTTTGCAATCTTCAATAGCTCCAACCTTGAGCAAGTGCAGAGAAGGCCACGTACATTGCTATGATTGGTAATAAATCTTATCATGTACTTGCCTTTCTTGTACAATGAACCAATCCATTTGTATTGAGGTTCCTTTATCTTAATAATGTCATGCATCAAAAGGTTCATTGTGTGAACCAAACACCCATACCACAATATGTTGGGGTATCCATCCTCAATGATTGGTCCTGCTACCTTACAATTAGAATCATTATCAGTAATGACTTGGATGACATTGTATAGCCCAATACTTTCAATTGTTTGAATTAATGGTTCTATAATGTTAATGTCAGTGTTCAACTTATCTGAGTAGTCATGAGATGAATGGAAGATTACATCAGTAGCAAACACATCAAGAATACTTATCAACGACTTTCCTTTTACATTTGTCCAACCATCAGATACAATGGATACCCGAAAGATTGCATCAGTAGCAAACACACCAAGAATACTTATCAACGACTTTCCTTTTACATTTGTCCAACCATCAGATACAATGGATACCCCATATTCATTCCAGGCATTTGTGAATTTACCTAAAGCATTTTTTTTTCTTTTTCCCAATCAAGTCTCATGGTTCTAGCTTTGTCATACCTAGGGCTCTCATATCCTTTAAGGTCATCATTGATGGCGGCAACCATTTCATGCCAATAAGGTGAGCAAAGAACATTGAATGGTATCCCACATGCAAAGAGAAACCGGAAAATTTATGTATCCACGTCATCCCTACAACCTTGTTCAAGGAGTTATGATATTGTTCTACGCCTTAAAGGGATGTTTGTGCCTGTGGCTACGAATCAACCGCCACGGATGGATGTTGATGGAGTTCTTAATCTATGTGTGCAAGTGGTGTCATGTTCACCTTTTGATCTTTTTTATTTGTATTGAGCTTCCTCCTCATCCCTTGCATATTTGGCTCTCTGTTGTGTTGGCACATTTGCACAGGTTTTTATTCCTATTTGCTTATCTCCATCCCCGCATAGATGCTTTCAGGCATAGGTATATGAACTTGTGTAAGCAGATTTGAAATGGGTGCATACAAATTTAGTGGTTCCACTGCCCTTCCCTCCAATCCTTGTAACATATTTCCACAAGGGTGTTTGGTGTACCCTGGTTTTCTTTCATCACTACCCACTTCTTCATCATCTTCATCACTTCTTCTTCTATTTCCCAACACCATCATCATAGAAAAAAATGCAACCAACAAGATAAAGCTAAGCCATATACCCATCATGTTTGTTGAAGCTTGAAATTTTTAATGAGGGAGGAATGGGAAAGAGTAGGAGAAAAGAAAATCTAGATTCTGTATTCATTCAACATATAAAAAACATAAAAGTTACATGGAAAAAAAAAACGGGATTAGACCCAACCTCTTTGATTCTCCAATGGTGGTGGCAGCCTTCAATCTCCCAAGCATTATCCAATGTTTTAGTGCAGCATTAGGTAAACTTGGGGTAATTGGGAAAATCTTGTGGAGTAAGCCAAAATTGAGGTCAAATGGAGGGAAACTTGTAACCCCTTAAACTAAAATAGGGAGAAGAGACCCCATAAGAAATCTATAAAAAAGAAAGAGATGAAATTATTTCATTATCATTGATTCGTTGAATATATTTGTTTTCTAAGCTAAGGCTCTGAGGGTTTCAAGACCACTTCTTTAGTTCGTTTCAGTGGTGATGATCTCCCACCCTAGCTAGTCTTCTCCCTTTCTCTATCCTGTTGAAGCCTAATATTATGAGGCATTTCGGTTTCCAAATATTGGCAAAGTAAGGGTGATATTCTATGCGGTTGTTGGACTAGAGCTTTTGTGGCATTGAGTCCCATTTTCTAAAGCAGTGAAGGCTATTTCTGTGGTTCACTTGGCCACTGAAATTCTGATCTAAGCAGCTAGGGCTTATTTTGTGGTTATCTTGAGGCAACGAAGGTTATTCCTGAGGCTAACGTCAAGGTTCTGGAGAATAGTAACTTGTATCAGTGACAACGAAGGCATGTTGATTTGTGCAGCTTGGGAGGTACTACAAGCCCTAAAGTTCAAGGTTAGAAGGGAAAAGCGACACAAGGGTCACTTGAGGGCTTGGAACCCAAGTATAGGGTTTTGCACCCAATCGTGTTTAGGGAAATTCCGGAGGCACATTTCTACATGTGATGGCATGAGACGATAGAGGGCGGAAAGGAGAATCCAATGCTTCAAGAATCATTGAATTCCGAGTTGTTGAGGTGGAGAAATGAATTTTTGAAGTTGACAATTAATTATTGGTTTTGAAGTCATGTAGGCCTAATCTAAAAATTAGTCAATAAATGTGTCTCTTCATCTATTCATTGGAGCCTCTTTATTGGCTATAAATAAAGGGTGATGTGATGTTAAGGCATCCAAGTGTTCAACATCTCTCCAGGAAAGAGGACTCGGTTGAGAGGGATAGCTCTACCCTAGCGACAACACACAAGAGGGGTCTTGGACAACATGGAAAAAAGGGTCTGAAGTCTGCTACAGGATGTCGAGGAGATGAGGTAAGTGCGAACTATTTAAGGGTCTAATTTGGGCTGAAATCTTGTTGTTTCAAGTGCGGAAGAGGCAAGCAGCTAGGCCGAGTATAGGAGGAGCATAACGTTGTTGTTAGGGACTATTTGGGCACCAATCTTGGAGGTCGAGGCTACATGAGGACTGTTGTGCTACGTCGTAGGCCATAGCACATAGTCAAGAGTTGTGTAAGGGCTGTCAAGGGTGGACAATGCGCTAAGAAGACAGTGTGGCATGGGAGGAAGCTCTCCAAGGTGGACCGCAGCCCTTAAAGGGCTTGTTTGTTGACTGTAAGGTGGATTGACTACTGCAGTATGTGCCCTAACCAAGGTTGTCACAAACAGCAAGGACAAACATATTACAATAGTGTTTTGGGAGGAATGTTGGGTCAAAGGAGTTGACTAGTTTGGATCATGATCATCATAGCATGTTGGTGTCGTGTGAAGGGTCTTCCGAGGAGGTGAAGAGTCTTCCTAGGAGCAGAATCGACAGTGTAGTATTGGGAGCCATTGATCTTATTGGAGGGCAGTGTATTGGCTACCCAAAGTAACCCTAGAGTAGCATACAAAAAGGACTTTGTTTGGTGAGAGATTAGGCGAAGTTTTGCAGCCTTATGAGTAGCTCCTTGATGGGCGAAAGAGGCTACTAGAAGGCAAATTGGAGCTCGAGAATCAGGCCTACCCAGAGAGCATGAGCCCGTGTACATGTAGCAGAAGTGACATTCAACATCGTTAAGTGGCAACCCTCCTTCTCATTCTTTTTCGCCCCTTTAAGGCCAAGGAAGCCTCTCTAGGGCTTGGTGCGAAATTCATTAGGAGGAAGCTCTTGCAAAACCGTTTGTGTAGGTTTCTGTGTTCGTGTTTCCTCTAGCTCTCCTCTTAATTTGAAGCAAATCTCATGGTTGAATCTCGAGATAATTGATGCCCTAGCCATCGTACCAAGTGCAAACCCTTGAAGCAACTTTGACTTGGGGACTTCTTGAAGTTTGTAACTTAGAAACATATCTTTCAAAAAAGGAATTAAAAAAGAAATTCGAAAATTCCTCAAAAAATAAATATTTCGATGATGGAGATTAAAAGATAATTAAATCTTTATCAACAGTCAAGATTACTTTGACGGGGATCAAGCGAACTAGCCGTTTGGAGAATTTATACATAAATTAGAGGTCATTTGTCACACAAAGGATCCGATCATTGAATCGTGTACTAGCTCTTGAAGCTCTCTTGTAATTTTTTCTGAAATAAAAATAATGCAAAGTCTTTGGGGTTTTCATTGATGGTGGTGTTACTCTCCTATTTCTTATGATAATATTGTTCTTAATGTTCTGTTAAATAATATTTTAAGTTGTTGATTATCAGCCTTCATGGAATAACCTATTGCACAGGTATCTTGCATAGGTTATTGGGTTTAAGATAGCATTTTAAATTAATTGAATTAGTAGGTATCTATAATTTTTTAAAATTATATTGTTATTTTATATATCTATAGATCTAACAACTTGATCTTGAGTGTGCAGAAATCATTTGTATTCGAAAAACTTGGGCGTTAGGGGAAGTCCTCGGTTGGACCAACCAACACCCGGAGCATAAGATTTGAAGAACCTTCCTAATTCAAAACCCGGGATCTATCTAACGAAGTTTCTCTTGCGGGGTTTCTTGGGTAGTGCCTCATTTAAAAATATTTATCTTTCATATGTTGAATTTAATTGATAGATCTAACTAGGAAGAGCTTGATTCTATAGATCTGGGAGCAGAGTCAGACTCATACTCCTCAGATCTAGTAGATTCATATTTTATTTGTATAGATCTGAAGTCTTTGTAGAATAATTTTGAATTTCTAACATCTAGGTTTTGGGTTTTAGTTTCATTTATATATATATATATAGGGTCTTGATTATTTTATTTTTCACTTGTGCAGTAGTAGGTCTGAAATCATTCAAGGACATTTTGGAATTTGGACAGATCTCAAATCTTTGTTTGCAGGGATAAACGACAAGATCATTCAGTGAAAATTCGGAATCCAGGTTTTGATAAATTTATGAGATCAATTTTGCGGCAAAATACACAAATCTGGAAGTGAAGTTTAAATATTGGGGAAGGGTTTATGTTTAAAAAAAATTAAGGCCACAAACAGCCCTCAAACCCTCCTCGACAACCTCCTTTTCTTGTTGTGACAGCCCTGTCCGAGCTCCCTTTCCAGCTCCGCTTAGCCCTTTCTTTCCTCTGCTCAACTGCCTTCTTTTGTCTGCAGCCTTCCTTATCCCTCCTCCTCTGCGGCCTTGCTTCTCCGTAGCAACCTTCCCTTCTACTCTCGACACCCCTGTCCAGGCCTTCGCTTCCCTCTTGACCTTCACTTTTATCCCTCCTTCCAAACCTGCGCATCCCATTGCTCCTTTTCTTCTCTGCTCCCTCCTCTTCTTCCCTGTCTGCTCTCACTTCTCCATTTTTCCCTTCGCTGCTCATACCCTCCTCTTTGGTGGCCTCAAGGCCTTCCTCCATACCTCCGTTGCCCTGCCTGTCTCACTGTCACCTTACAGCGGTTGTTCCTCTCCTTTAAAGTGGCCTTTAGGGCTTGAAACCATACCTTTTTCTTCACCCTAATCATTGTCACAAAAAAAATCCTCACTGCGATACAAAATTTCGAAAATATTTTTTGAGTTTGGATAAGGATTTTTCCCATTCAGATCTGAACTAAAGGGAGAAGTTAAAATTCTTAGTTGATACATTTTTGGAAAGAAGAGTGAATAGAGATTGGTTTTTTCATATTTTCTCATCGCTGGAAGATTTTGGCAAAGACTTCTAGGCCTTGGGCCTCAGGTTTTGTTTCTAAACCTTTATTTTTCTCAGTCTATGCTTTAAATTATTTCAAAACAGTGACATTCATTAAACATATTGGTAAGATATCTCTGATATAAAACTATAATTCAAGTGACTGTCATACACTGTCTAGTGTCTGATGATTGATCATAAGGGTCTGATCATAACAGGAATTTTCATCTTTGTTTTGAAGAGATAATTAATTGGGGATTGTTTGACATATTTTTGCACTAATTTAAGTATTTGAAACTTACTGCTTGCATAAGAAAGTTCACTGTTGTCCTTAATACAATCTCTGAATTTTTTATGCTTTCAGTTCATTTCAGCAATATTTTATTTACATTGAATTTATGTTTGAATACTTGCTATCACACACATAAGCTCACTGCCTAAAGAAAATTTGTCTCACATATTTAGTCAAGAGGATAGTTGTAAGGAGTTATTGGCATTTAACTTTCTATTTGCTCATAAGTTCATGTTACATTTAATTGTGAATGGTAATTGTGCTTAAATCTAATTCTCTTTGAGCTAAGGAAATTACTCTAAGTTGCATTTTGATTTGGATCTAATTGAATACTTGGGCTATTTTAACATCTCTTGTGTAATTATTTATTTTTTTTGGAGTTTCAAGTAACTATCATTGGCATTGAGATTTCTATTGTGGATTAGTGGCAAATTGTGCATTTCAGTCATCTATTTTACTTTGTTGGCACTTTACAAGATTGGCATTTATCTTTGTGATTGGGATTATCCATTGAATCTTTGCTTAAGTACTTAACATATAACTCAGATTAAATCGTAATCTAAGTACTCCAGGGGTTTAACAATCTTGCTTCAATAATCACCTGTTAATCTCACCTTGCATTTGCATTCTAAGTTAGTCTTGATTTAATAATTTACCTCCAAGCACAAGCTTGGTTGATAGAAAGATAGGAACACCTTTACATCTTCCCTTGAGAAGTCTGCCCTTTTTTAGTATCTAAAACAGTGACTTTGCACTCGTCAGAGCTACAGCCTCTGCAGCGCTAGAGACACCGAGTATGTTAGATTTCAAGGAGAGGAATCCTTAATCACACTCTCGTGTGCTTCACCTTGACTTCTCTCTGCCATTTGCTATAACGTTTAGGCTCAATACAGACAAAAATCAAAAGACATATTTAAATTAGGCATTTAAGTAAAATCAACCAAGATTCCTACATTTCACATAAGTCCTAGGAATCACATTTCAAATCAACGCAGCAATTGTCCATCTAGTACTTGGTCTTAAAATTTGTAAAACAAGAGTATTGACTCCATAAGGCACTGGTTTCAAATCTTATAAATCTAATTGAATCCTTAAAATTTTGATAGATCTAAACAAGTACTTGGTCACTCAACTGTGTCTCTCAGATTAGTTAGTTCTCAACTAGTCCTTCTTCATTTCATTTCCATAGGGTCTACCCCCCATATTCTGTTGTTGGGAGGCAGCTTAAACGGAGAGGTTGGGAATCAGGGTGATAGCGCCCAACCTGAGTCGTTGCCGTGGTGCCTATACATTTTGAGCGACAACAGGGCCATCTATGGAAGTTGGTGGCTTGCCAACTAAAGCAATTATTTATTTGTAAAATAACCACGTAATTGTTGTTTATTCATAGATAATAAACTAAACATGATGTCAGATACTTGTAAATCTTAAACTTATGATCAATATCTAACATAAATAGAAGATCTGCAAATCATTGTAGCTCATTATTCATTATCACAAATCAATATAATCTCTTATATTTTTTAGGTTTTCAAGTCTAAGGTGGAGAATACATATTCTGGTTAGTAGGGGCCCCGAGTTACTTTTGTAGGACAAGTAGAGTGTAGCCCATCTCTTTTGTAAGTGATGATTCCCTCTGTTTTACATAATTCCTCATTATTTGTAACCCTTTGCACTATTCCTTTGAATAGTGATATGATATTTCCGAGTATTTCATGATATTTTTATTAGTCCTCTTAGAAAAGTATAACGAGGACAAGTGTTCTTAACACTTATGTCTAACCTAGGAAAAAGTGTCCTAACATGATCCCCTTGATTTAACTTGATGAAAAATAAAGTTACAGTGACTTTATGAAATAAAGTTATCGTGACTTTATGAAATAAAATCATAAAGTAACTTTGAGTTAATTAATTAAAAGGGGACTTAGGGGATAAAGTGACTTATGGATTGATGAGAGATTAAATTCCCACCTCTGATCTCAATGGCTAATATCTAATCCTAGCCATTGGATCTTAGGGTTAGGTCTCTCTTCATTATGAGAGAACAAAAAGGAAAAGCAAGGGAGGAATAGGCACCATTTTACATGCATTCTTCATGAGATTTCGAAAAGAGGACGCTGACAAGGCAAAGTACAGCAAGAGAAGAGCAGGTATAGTAGCAAGGATAGCATGTACAGAAGCTCAAATTCCAAGGCAGAGCTCAAGCACAAAATTTAGGAGAGGGTCAGCATGCATTTATTGCTGCAATCTGAGTGCAAAAATCAAGGGGCCTGTCGGACATTTATTACAGGCTGTCAGGGTGTGATCTTTTGAGCAGTCAGTGCATGATTTTTGAGACTATCTGGGTGTATTTATTGGGCTGTCAGTGCACGGAATTTAAGGTTATCAAAGCACAGGATTTGCGGTTGTCTAAGTGCAGATCTTGGGCTGTTAGAGCGCAAATTTTGAGGTTGTCAGTGAATCGAAATTCAAGGCAGACTATTTGCAAACCCTGAGGTAGGAGACATGAATTCCAATGGACTCACGGAGCAATTAATTGGCATGAATTTCCAAGGACCGAGGGCACAGAATCAAGTTTGTCAATCAAGGAATTCAGGGAGCAGCTACAACACATTATCCAAAGAAATTATGGGCACAAATTTCAAGGGATATAAGTTGAAATTATTGTTGTTATTAATTGCCTTAAATTTCTTTGAAAGAAAAAAAATCTCTCTCTCACTGGTTTTCCTTTCATGGTTTTTCCAGGGTCATTTGACCAAAATTCCTTATCTAAAATTTGTGGGTTGCTTGCATTTTTTTTCAGCAAAAGCAAAAGTGAAAAAGTAGAGTAGGCTCATGTGCTTCAATGTTATGACATATTCATGTTTATGACAGCAGCTAACAAACGTGTGGGTTGGGCATTAAACATGATGAAAACCCAATAAACTTGAAACCGGGTTGGGTCTAAACCAAATTTTCTCCATAGTATCACAGCTAACTAGGCAGAACTCTAAGAAAAGTGACCAAACAACAAACTAAACAGGGATTTGTGGTTGAGAGGAAGCAGCTATTTACCCTTGAACAGATCTGAGTTTGTGTTGGGTTGTTGAGGTCAATGGCTACAGCTTTGAGGGTTGGGGATAGGCTGAATGGGGCAAATAACTTTAGCCCATGGAAGGAGAGGATGGCCTTGCTACTTGAGGAACTTGGGTTGTGGGAGATCGTAGAAAAGGTAGTAGTACCTCGCACTAATCCAACATTGTTGGTTGAATTCAACAAGAGACTCCTCCTAGATGTTCTTAAAGATCACCTGATTCCCCATGTTTCAGGGAAGAAGTAAGCCTTTGAGATGTGAGCGCCCTTAACCAAGCTTTACCAAAGCACTGATGAGAATAGGAAAATGGTATTGCAGGAAAAAATGAGACAAACCAAGATTACCTAGACCGACATAGTTTTCTCATACCTCACTAAGATCACTCAAGTGAGAGATGAGTTGGCAGTTGAGGGAGAGGCCATTGCTAAGGAGTGACTAGTTAGATCAGCCTTGAATGGCTTTTCCAAGAAGTGGGATGCTTTCATTGATGGGATAGTAGCCCGTGAAAGTTTTCCAGATTAGGGGAGAATGTGGGACAATTTCTATCAAAAGGTGATCAATGGAGGTGCCAAGAGTGGAGGCCAACATGGTGGGGAAGATGAGGAATATGTTGCTATTGTGGCAAAGGGCGAGACGAAGTCCAAGAAAGGTGCCATGAGTGTTACCAAGCAGAAGGGTAAGCAAAAGAAGAAGGAGAAGGACATGAGCAAAGTGAGATGCTTTGCTTGTTAGAAGATGGGACACTATGTAGTTATGTGTCCCAATAAGAAGAAGAAGGGTGTTGCAGCATTAGATGAGGTGGATGAGTTTTCCACTAAGTTCGACAAGAAGTTTTCCTTGGTGGTTAGTCTTGCCACTAGTGTTACATCCTCTAGCATATGATACAACGACAATGGAGTTTCACATCATATGACAAGGGTCAAGGAGCACTTTACAGGCCTTACTGAGTGGGTTGTAGATCTAGAAGTGGTGCTTGGTGATGACTCCATAGTCGGGGCAATTCGCATTGGGATTGTATCCTTTCAGAGGAAGTCACACAGCTTCCCATGAAAGTGACGGAGATCTTATATGTTCTAGGGTTGAAAAAGAACTCGATATCAGCGTCCACTATTGAGGACAAGGGATATGAAGTGGTATTCCGTGGTGGGCAGGTTCTCATGTATCCCAAGAGATCTAGTATCACTTTAGCCAAAGTTATTGGAGATTGTCAAGGAAAGCTATACAGATTCATGTTTCAACCTACCAAAGCAATGGTTTCTATCACCAACCACAGTGATCTATGTGATTTGTGGCACAGGAGGATGGCCCATTTGCACCATGGGTCTCTGAGAGTATTGAGAGAGATTATTACAAGGTTACTAAATTTCAATATAGAGTACCACGATGTGTGCAAGGGGTGTGCTTTGGAAAAGTATACCAAGACTGCTTTTCGAAGCAGTAATAGCAAGGTAGCAGGGATCCTTGATTTGGTTCACTCTGATGTGTGAGGTCCTATGCCCTCAGTATCACTGAGTGGATATGAGTACTATGTCACTTTCATTGATGACTTCTCCAAGAATACCTAGATTTTCTTCATGAAGACTAACAATGAGGTCTTCAAGAGGTTCCAAGAGTTTAAAGCCCTTTGTGGAGAACACAACAAGTAAGAATAAGTAAGAAGTGTTAGTGTTTAGTAGCATCAGATGTGCTCTAGCCATGAAAATTGGTGGAGAGGCTAAGGCACATGAGTTCTAAAAAACCCAAAAATGGTTTGGTGAAATTCCACCCAAATTGTATTTTATTGAAATAATTAATATTTTTAATGGGGTTCCTAAATCTAAACTTAGGAAAATTTAAGTATTAATGGGTATTAATCAAAATATGGGCGAGAATGTTCTAGAAAGTGGATCAAGTCAAATTTTTAATCTTAGTTGTTGATTAGAGACTTAATCTCGGTCATTAAAGACTCAACAGGAAAAGTATAAAATGGAGGCTTGGGGTTCATTTGGAAACACACACACAGAGATTGAGGAAATCGATTTTCTGAGGTGAGAAGCTCTCAAGAGGAAAATCGATTAAGGAGATCTTGCAGCTAAGGGGCAGAGAGAATCCAAGAGGACTTTCCAGAAAACACAGAACAGAGAGGCGGAGAGAGCTTGCAGAGAGGCAGCGCAGTAGCCGAGAGAGCTGACACAGAAAAGTTGCCTATCACGTAGAATTCAGAACTGTTGAAACAGTTGAAACTGTCGGGAACTGTCGGAACTATCGGGAACTGTCGAGAACTGCCGGAACAGCCAAGAGAGTTGATGCAAAGGCAACACAGTAGTTGGGAGAGCTAACATAGAAAAGAAGCCTATTACACAAAATCCAGAATTGTCAAAACGACGGAAACTGCCAAGAACTGTCGAAACTGTCAAGAACTGTTGGAACAGTCGGGAGAACTAACGTAGAGGGCAAAGAAGGTGACATAGGGCTAACACAGAGCCAACGCAGAAATAGTTGGGGTTAGCTAGTCTTGTGCCAGATCAACTAGAATTCTACCTAGTGAAGTGAGGTAAAACTCACTCAAATTTTCTACCTGCATTTTCTCTGTAAAGGATTGCTAGATGAGCATCCTAGATTTGTATTCAGATATTTCTCCTGCATAATAATAAAACCCTCAGAGTTGTTGCACCAGTTTTCCCACATTGGGTTTTTCCGGGGACTATTATGTCCAAAAATAAATGTGTCCTACGTATCTTGTTCTTTGCTCAGTTTTTTGTTTCATGAGATCGCAAATTTAATTAGTGTAGGTTGCAGAAGTAATTTGCTTCAGTATTCAGAGGAATAACTTGATGAATGTAATTTAAAAATCAAGTAGGTGAAGTAGATTCAAATTTGTTGCAGTAGGGGTTCCTTGAGTGTAGGAATTTTCACATGGTATCAGAGCATTGATTTTGAAACAAGAAGAGCAGATCAAGTGCTGAGCAATGAGGTCGAAAGCTACACTTGGTAGCAATTCGAATCCCCTTGAAGGGATTGTGTAGTCCTTGTCGGGAAGCAGATTCAAGGAAATCTTTCTCTGAGTGAGACGACAAAGAGGTACGATTTCCAGTTTATGAGTTTGCAGAGGTAGAGGGAGTGACGCAGAACCTCAACACAGTGCTTGAAGGGCGCGTTTTCTATCAAGGCAGAAATCCGCTGGAAAAGAACGAAGACACGTAGAAGGGGAATTTTCTCCTCAAAGAACTTTCCTCCAGAAAGTTCAAATTTCTCACTCGTTGAGCAGCTGAGCAGTGACTAGAGGAGTCAATTCAACAGTTGGGTGAAATGGAATCACATGGGCTCAAAGATCAGGACAGGTTGAAAGGTGCTTCCAACTATATCATATGGAAGACGTGAATATTAGTTGTTCTGGAAGAATACGATATCGAGGCCTACGTCAATAGTGTTGTAGATGTTCCTATTGACAACAATTAAAAGAAGAAGTACAAGGCCAAGCAGGGGACGGCAAATAGGCTCATTCTCAATGGAGTTCAAGATCATGTGGTCTCACACTTGCAGGGCAAGGATACACCGTGAGAGATGTGGGAAGCCTTGTCTTCTTTGTATGAAGGCTCTTTTGAACAGCAGAAGATGTATTTAGAGTAGAAATTGCAGCAGACTTTGATGCAGAAAGGAGAAGGGGTAAACCTCTATCTTCAGTGTCTTTAGGACACTAGAGACCAGCTTGTTGCAGTGGGGTCCGCTCCTCAACCAACCGCGATGGTGAGGATAGCCTTGAATGGAGTCTCAAATGAATGGCAAGTTTTCGTCCAAAGCATATCGAGCAGAGAAAAAGTACCTTCACGGCAGGAGATGTGGGCAACTCTCCAACAGGAGGAGTTAAGGAGGGACCTAGTGAAGTTCAACCTCAGTGGTAGCAGTGGGAGTGGCACAAAGACAAAGGAGGATGAGAACGCAGCTCTAGCATCAAAGGGACAGCGGAAGCCAAAGCGAAAGAAGGACATTTCGAAGGTGAAATGTTTCAGTTGTGGCGAGATGGGCCACTATACATCCCAGTGTCCTTTGAAGAAAAAGGACAAGGAAGAGAAACATGATCCTAAGGTTGCTTCAACAACGATTGATGAGGATGAGTTTGCCATGAGTGCCCACGCATCTCCACGCAGGAGATGGGGCAATATTGAGTTGTAGTCGAGAGGACTACATGTGGGCAGGATCGTTGAGGAACCCACCTCTTGGATCAATTCCTTGCTACGGGAGCCCGAGATTTAGCAGTAGCGAGATGGACTTAGTGTCAGATGATGCAGTGGGTTGGTTGCAGAGACAGATGCAGTAGCCTAAGACCAGAGACTAATCAGCACAGATCAAGGTTGGCAGAGTGTAGATGGCACAGTGCAGAAGTCAGCAGCAGCGCAGAAGATTCAGAGGGTCAAAGGCTAGTAGCAATCAGATTCGAACATTCACATGGTATTGTGCTGAACACAGTTAGTTCAGTAACTTTGGGTGTTTTTCAGTTGCTTCTCTCAGCAACTGAGTTGTAGTACGAATGCAGTGTTAGCAGTGGCAGTGCTAGCAGCATAGCAGATGCAACATTTGAGAGGGAGTTGTAGTACAGATGCAGCTGTGGCAATGGCAGTGTCATGGGTAGCAGTACAGTAGTAGTAGTAGCACAATGTTGATGGCAGCAACAATGCGGAAAAGAGATGCTTTAGAGACAAAGCAACATGCAGTTGGACATTGTTGTTAGAGCACATTCCTTGCTGAGAGGGAGTGTTAGTTTTTGGTAGCATCGAATGTGCTCTAGCCATGAAAATTGGTGGAGAGGCTAAGGCACATGAGTTCTAAAGAACATACAAACCGTTTGGTGAAATTCCACCCGGATTTTATTTTATTAAAATAATTAATAGTTTTAACGGGGTTCCTAGGTCTAAACTTAGGAAAATTTAAGTATTAATGGGTATTAATCAAAATATGGGTGAGAATGTCCAAGAAAGCAGATCAAGTCAAGTTTTTACTCTTAGCTGTTGATTAGAGACTTAATCTCGGTCGTTGAAGACTCAACAGGAAAAGTATCAAATGGAGGCTTGGGGTTCACTTGGAAAACACACACAGAGATTGAGGAAATTGAATTTCTAAGGTGAGAAGTTCTCGAGAGGAAAATTGATTAGGGAGATGTTGCAGCTGAGGAGCAAAGAGAATCCAAGAGAAGGACTTTCCGAAAAATACAGAACAGAGATGCATCACAGTAGCCGGGAGAGCTGATGCAGAAAAGTTGCCTGTCACATAGAATCAAGAGCTGTCGAAACTGTCGAGAACTATCGAGAGAGCTGATGTAGAGGACAAAGAAGGTGACACGGGGTTGATGCAGAGCCAACGCAGAAATAGACGGGGTTAGTCAGTCTTGTGTCGGATCAGCCAAAATTCCACCAGGTGAAGTGAGGTAAAACTCACTCAAATTTTCCACCAATATTTTCTCTATAAAGGATTGCTAGATGAACATCCTAGATTTGTATTCAGATATTTCTCCTGCATAATAATAAAATCCTCAATGTTGTTGCACCGGTTTTCCCACATTGGGTTTTTCCAGGGACTATTGTGTCCAAAAATAAGTGTGTCCTATGTATCTTTTTCTTTGCTCTATTTTTTGTTTCATGAGATCAAATATTTAATTAGTGTAAGTTGTAGAAGTAATTTGCTCCAGTATTCAGATGAATAACTTGATGAACGTAATTTAAAAATCAAGTAGGTGATGTAGATTCAGATTTGTTGTAGTTGGGGTTCCTTCAGTGTAGGAATTTTCACAACAAGATCAAGTTGTTGAGGTTCGACAATGGGGGCAAGTATACCTCCAATGAGATGAAGAGGTTTTGTGCAATAGCAAGCATTAAAAGGGAGTTGATTGTTCCTTACAACCCACCTTAGAATGGGGTTGCAGAGAGGAAGAAAAGGGACATAGTTAGGGCAGCTAGAGCTATGCTTCATGATCAGAGGTTACCTTTCTTTCTTTGAGTCGATGCTTGTAACAATGCAGTGCCTCTGTAGAATAAGAGTCCACAGTTTTGGTGAGCAAGACTCCTAAGGAGGCTTTTTCTGGGAAGAACCCTGAGATTGGGCACTTGAAGATATTTGGGTTCCTAACTTATTTCCATGTCCATGAGGAGAATAGGCCAAAGCTAGAACCCACAGTTGAGAAGCGTATTTTTGTGGGGTATAGCGACACCTCAAAGGCTTACCGCATATATATGCCTACCAAGAGGAAGGTTGTTGTGAGGCGAAATGTGAGATTTGAGGAGGAGAGAACCTTGAGGAGACCACAAGAGTTGGATCCGGTAGAGCAGTAGACTCCATAGCAAGGGAGTTCACCACAGGGTATTGGGCCACAAGGTATAGGATCACAGGGGTCTGGAGGGTCATAAGCTTCAGGAGTGACAAGGCCACAAGTGACAGGACCGCAAGGCACAAGTTCCCAGGGTACAGGATCACCATCAACCACAAGGGCATCATCATCAAGGGTACAGACTTCAAAGGAGGATATTCCCACCCCAATAAAGGAGGCTAATTCAAGGAAGAGGAAGCCAAGATGGCTTCATGATACCTTGAAGGAAGTCGAAGAATCATTGGGAAAGCCCAAGCGGTCAGTTAGGTAGAGCATACCAACAGAGCAGTTTGATGGCTATTATGTTATGGTGAGAAAAATTGTTGAGACTGAGTCTTCTAGCTATGATGATGCCGCAGGGCAACAAGTCTAAAGGGATGCCATGGTGGAAGAATATGCTTCCATCATGAGGAATGATGTTTGGGAGATAGTGTTAAAGCTTGAGGGGGAGTCAATGGTGACTTCCAAGTGGCTCTACAAGATCAAGTATACTATGGATGGTAACATTGAGAAGTACAAAGATTGATTTATGGCTCGATGGTTTTCATAGGTAGAGGGAGTTGATTATGAGGAGAACTTCATTCCAATTTCTTGGTATACTTCCATTAGATCAGTGATCTCCATAGCAGCAAACACAGCTTGGAAGATCCATCGAATGGATGTGAAGACCGCATTTCTAAATGGGATTATTCAGAAGAAGGTTTACCATTGAGCAACCACAGGGGATTTGAGGTGCATGGGAGGGAGTCCCATATTTGCAAGTTGACAGTGTTATATAGCCTGAAGCAAGATCTGAGAGCTTGGTATTCTTGGATAGACACTTACTTGCAGCAGATGGGTTTTAGGAAGTGTATTGTATGTGGATGACTTGTTTATTCCAGGTGCAGAGAGACTCATAGAGTACTGCAAGCGAGATCTTGCTTTAGAGTTTGAGATGATAAACATTGGAAGGAACATTATTTCTTTGGATTAGAGGTGTGGAAGGAGGAGGAGCGTATATTTCTAGGACAAGGCAAGCATACAACAAACATTTTGATGAGATTCATATGTGTAATGTTCCAAATGGAAAATTAACAGCGATATTAAGCAAAATACACATGCAACACAGAAAAATTCAAACAAAAATTAAACACCCATAAAATTGCACCAGAACTTCGCCAAACTAAACCATTTTATTATCAAAAGGAGAGTACAATGCATAGAATGTGTGCACTTGGGCTTGCCAAAGGAAGCTAGGGAATCCCAAGTGAGGAAATTGTTGCTCGAATGCCAAGGGAAGACTTCTCCTCAATGTAATGTGTTGGCCCTGGATTTTCTACAATTGTTGGTAGGAGGAAACCCCTGTTTAAGCCTCCAAAAGTGCTTGGAAAAATCTGCCAAACTAATCTAGGGTTCTCCACCACAAACCCATGAAGGGTTTTGGCAAACTCTACCGACCACTCAGGACGCAAAATTTCAGCTCACTCCTCCTAGTGTTGCAGGAAACGCCCCCCCCCCCCCCCGGATCAAAACCCCGATCTGCGATCCGTACGGATGCATGGGGGAAGCATGGTCTGAAAAGCGTTTCGGGCTGATAAACACACTTCTTAGAAATCTCACAAAGCGTGTGCCCGAAACGCGTTTTGGTTTTTCTGAACCGCATTTCGGTTTTTTCTGAACTGCGTTTCGGTTTTTCCGAAACGCATTTCGCACAGCGCTTCGACCGTACGAAGCGTCAAGCTTCCGAAAAAATTTATTAAAAAAAATGCAAAAAAAATATAAATATAGCATACGCAAGTTTTGAATATAAATGCAAAAAAATATAAATATATATATATAGTAGATGCTTCGCTTCCTAGATTTTTGGAAAATGACGCTTCCGCGCCCCCGCTTCAAAAAAACGTCCCTGTTTCGTGCCCGCTTCGTGCAACATTGCTCCTCCCCACTGGCTGCCAAATAATTCCGTTGTTTGGGGCACCAAAACTCCCCCAAAAATTCTGCAAAATTAGGAGCCAACTCCTTGACCCCTTTCCGACAAAACCCGGAAATGATTTAGGCTAATTTTGACCTCCCAGAATTACCCAAAATTGGTGCTACGCCCTCATTGGCAGAAACTGTGTCCTCCACAACCACAACTGCTAAATATGGCACTTATCCTTCCTCAATCCGCTATAGAACTGCAATGAAAATTTCCTCCGGAAGAAGTGAGAGGATTTCCTTCCAAAATCCGGCCCCACAAATTTTGCCTAGTGACACTTTTGCGAAGGCCTTAGAATGGCAAATTTGGCTCTCTCAACAGCAACAACTTCCAGACTTGAAATTCTCCACAATTGATGGTCCACCCTTAGTGAAATTTTTCCTAAATCCTTCGGCCAAAATACCCCTTGAAACTCCCTCAACTCAGTGGTACGATTTCTGCTACTTCGTCCTCCTGTAAGCTCAAATTATCTGAAGCAAGAGATGATATGACCCACGAACTCCATCAAATCTCTTCCCACTAAGTCCTGAAATTCACTCCTAGGGTCGCACTCTAAGTCCACCGAAGAAAGAGCTGAGATTTCCGCCCAGAAATCTCCTTGTGCTAAGCAGCACTCGTAGTCTTGGCCAAGCAGCTCAAGAGTACTCTAATTCAGAAATTCAAATTGTCAAAAGCCCCCAAAATGATGTATCCTCCTATTTATCTTGGTTTCCCCCTTTCTCTTCTTGTGGGTCCCACCAATTCGACCTCCTTCTCCCTAGCTCGATTTTCCTAAAAGGTTCGAATTCCCCTTTTTGGGTGGCCCCACATCCCACTACCAATTTAATCTTTCCTTTTCTTTAATGTTGGTGGCCTCCCTCTCTCCAAAAATTTAGTAGGGACTCACTCCACCCACTTTTCCCAAATTTTACATGCCAAAGTATTTCCCAACACCCAATCGCAAAAATAGAAATTCATCTTAGCAAAATTAATTTAGTTAGGGGCATTACAATATGTAGGATTGTAGGCCCATGTCCACGCCTATGATTACCAACTGGAAGAAGCTTCATGCTTCAAAGTTTGAGTTGGTTGATCCCATGACTTATTGTCAGTTGATAGGCTCATTGGTATCTCGTCAACAGTGGGCCAAATATCTATTTTGCAGTTAACGCTCTCACTCATTTTATTGTGGAGTCTAGGAGAGTGCATTGGGTGGTTGCAAAACATGTGCTTCGGTATATGCAGGGGGCAATAGATTATGGTTTGGACTATGTTCTGGGGGATGGCGTCAGATATATATATATATTATAAACTCAGATTGAGCAAGATGTGTTGGTGACAGGAAAAGCACTTTCAGGTGCTATTTCAGGTTGGGTTGGGCTATTGTATCATGGTTCATCTAGAAACAACAGTTAGTAGTATTGAATTCTGTTGAGCCAAAGTAATGGCAGCTAGTCAGGCTAGTTGTGAAGCCATTTGGCATCACTAGATGCTAGTGGGCTTATTTGGTCAGCAGTTGAGGACTACAGTGATTTACTGCGATAATCAGAGTTGCATAAAACTCATGGAGAATCCAGAGTTTCATCACTGGTCAAAACACAGGGATCAAATACCACTTCATCCGTGACTGTGTTCAGAAAGGGGCAGTGCAACTTGAGTACATATTTACTAATGAGCAAGTGACAGAAATTCTCACGAAGTCCTTGCCAAGAGGCAAGCATGTCTATTTTAGAGACAAAATGGAAGTGGTGAGAAACACTTTCCTCGGAAAGATGGAGTGTTAAAAAAAGGTACCTAGTACAAGTGTTCCTAAGGCTTGATGTCTAGCCTAGGAAAAAATGTCCTAACATGACCCCTTCGATTTAACTTTATGAGAAATAAAGTTATAGTGACTTTTGAGACATAAAGTCATAGAGTGACTTTTTGGTTACTTAATGAAAAGGGAACTTAGGGGATAAAGTTATTTATGGGTCAATAAGGGATTAAATCCCCACCCTTGATCTCAATGGATAAGATCTAATCTTAGCCATTGGATCTTAGAGTTAGGTCTCTCTTCATTATGAGAGAATAAAAAGGAAAAGCAAGGGAGGAATAGGGGCCATTTTATATGCATTCTTCATGAGATTTGGAGAAGAGGAGGCTGAGAGGGAAAAGTACAGCAGGAAAAGAGCAGGTTAGCAGCAAGGATAACAAGTACAGCAGCTCGAATTCCAAGGCAGAGGTCAAGTACAAAATTCAGGAGAGGGTCAGCACATTTATTGCTGCAGTCCAAGCACAGAAATCAAGGGATCTGTCAGACATTTATTGCAGACTGTCAAGGCGTTATTTTCTGAGCAGTCAGGGCGTGATTTTTGAGACTGTCTGGGCATATTTATTGGGCTGTCAATGCATGGACTTTAGGGATGTCAGAACACAGGATTTGAGGTTGTCCGAGCACAGATCTCAGGCCTGTCAGAGCATGAATTTTGAGGCTCAGTGACTCAAAATTCTGAGCCTCAAAATTCAAGGCAGACTGTGTGCAAACTCAGAGGTAGGTGACAAGAATTTCTAGGGACTAACAGAGCAATTAATTGGCACAAATTTCTGGGCGTGGAGGGCACAGAAATCGAGGCTTTCAGTCAAGGAATTCAAAGAGCAACTATAACACATTCTCTAAGGAAATTATGGGCACAAATTTCAAGGGAGATAAGTTGAATTTATTGTTGTTATTAATTGCTGTAAATTTGCTTGAAAGGAATAAAAATTTCTCTCTCTCACTGGTTTTCCCTCCAAGGTTTTTCCAGGGTCATTTGACCAAATTTCCTTGTGTGAAATTTGTTGGTTGTTTGTATATTTTCTCATCAAAAGATAAAGTAAAAAAGTAGAGTAAGCTCATGTGTTGAAATGTTATGAAATATACATGTTTATGACAGCAGCTAACAAACATGTGGATTGGGCATTAAACATGATGAGAACTCAATAAACTTGAAACCGGGTTGGGTCTAAACCAAATTTTGCATATTCTGGTTAGCAGGGACCCCAAGTTACTTTTGTAGTGCAAGTAGAGTGTAGCCCAACTCTTTTGGAAGTGATGCTTCCCTCTGTTTTATGTAATTTCCTCATTATTTGTAACCCTTTGCACTATTCCTTTGAATAGTGATATTATATTTCCGAGTATTTCATGATATTTCTATTATCCCGGGTTTATCAATCTATAATATTAATTTATGCACAATATGGTATTAATTAATTGTAGGTGAATTATTGTTTGGCACCTACAAGGAGTAGCCTTCACTATCAGAGCCATAGATTCTGCTAAGGACCTCCAAATTGAGTGCCACTTGAAGTTGTGGAAAGAATTCTTTCATGCCTATCTCTGGGCAAATTTGTTATAGAGTTGTTGCAAGAATTTAAGAATTACAGTCTGACAAGTCACAGTTCAAATGCTGCCAAAATCAATAAGCTGCAATGATTTGTTCATGTATTTTGATTCTGAACTCCAAATCAAGTTTCACTTGATTTTAAGAAAGAGGACACCTGGTAGTGTCTTTGATCAAAATATCCGCAGGGTTGAAGGAAATCTCTAAGAGATATGCTCTCTTCAATTTAGTGTTTCTATTTTGACCTGATATCCTGCTAAAATAAGTAAGGTGTGCTAAATTTGGCATATCTAAAGATTCTGTGATCCAAAATTCAAATGCAATGAGACTTGTTTGATCTCAACGTAAACATCCAAGGTTGTTACAGGTCAAAGTTTCAGCTTGGTGGGAAATTCAAGGAGGTATAGCCTGTACAAGTTTGCTACCCCATAGAAGCTAAAAACTGAAGAATTTGGCAAATTGATCATAACTCCACTTTGGTAGATCCAAATCCGGTGAGGCCTGTTGGAATCAGGAAAGGACAAGTCATACTGTTACAAATTTAAATTTCACCATTGTAGCCTGTTACCCACCAAAGGTAGGTAACCCATAGGAGAAAAAAAAAAATTCTTTGGACATCCAACCAGCCAGCAGCCCTACATTTGCTCAATACACGACGACATGCCATATTCTTCTGCCATTTGCACTGATTAGACACCTATCACCATCCAGCACTCCTCTTAAAAGAAGGTGGGTCACCATTCGGCAGGTACTTTAACTATTTGGCAATCACGAGCTTTTACTTAATGTTTTGGGGATTCTAACATGGATTAAGAGGCGATCTAGATGATTGACCAATATTGATTCTAAACCTTGTTCTTTCACTTTACCAAGGAGGTTAGCTTTTGACCCTAGTCTAGTGGGGCCTCCCTCGAGAACTGAGGGTAATAGGAGGGGCACTACTTGGGAGACCTGGATTGAAGTAGTGTGTCCATAATTTTTTCATACTTACTACTTTCCACCATTCCACTGATTCCATTTCCATTCTTCGGGCTTGTGGTCATTGGTTCATTGGGATTGGCACCCTCCTATCCTCATCCTTGAGTCTAGGATGGAAACAGTGCCCCGGAGGTTGATGTGGCTAGAAGAAAGGAAAAATCATGAAATGCCCATAACCATAGTATTCAAAACCGGAACTAATGACCAGACCAGTCCACCTATCAAACCTGGTTTCAAACCGTAACCAGTCAAATCGGTACTGGTCAGATCTCAATGAACAGGTCTTTAAAAAATACAGGAAATAATTAATTTTTAATGAAAAAAACCATTACTATATACTATATACTATATAAAGCTGAATATATCAAAATGTCACCAAGTGCAATACATATCAGCAACAAAATACACAATCAATGAGGCTATAAATGGCCTCTAGAATCCAAAACAAAACATACAAGCTTTGGGGCCATCGGCCTGCTACAAGTCTACATATCAGTGATCAACATGATCAATGTTCATCATGATCAAACAAATCACCATTACTAGACATGGGATCATCAACATGAGTTATATAAACATCATTTGGCTCATAGTTTGAGGAGTCCTCTGAAAGTTGAAACCTCAATAGTAGTAGTAGCAAAACTAGACATCAAAACTACAAATCATTGATCAACATGATCACTCATAAAACTCATCATTGATTCAGCACCATTAGAAATGGGACCATCAACAAGAGCTACATAAACATCATCTAGCTCAAAGTCTTCAGACTTGGATTGCTCAACCTTATAATATGGTATAAATTGAAAAAGTATGACATGCCTAACCGATGATTTTGGTTTGAGTGAAGGGTTCATCTCCTCAACCTTATAATATGGTAGAAAAATCTTGGCATGCTTTACCAATTATTTTCCTTCTAGTGAAGGGTGCTCTTTTGTTAACGTCGTGGTAGAGGAGTTCAACAATCAATACCACCAACATCATCAAAGTTCAACAATCAATGCCACCAACATTAAGGTACTTAAAGGGCTTCATGCTCTTGATCAAATGCCAATCTTGTACCGTCACGCATAACAAAATCAAATGGAAACATTGCAATCCTCCAAAAACTAAAATCCTGAAAACTAAGTCTGTTGGATTTTGAGTGAGATCTAAAATTCTAGCTTCTCCATATGAAATCCAATGAGGTAGAAACCACTTTCAAACATCCTGAGCCATTTCATGGTAATGTTAAAATTTAAGTAAAAGGATGAAAACGAAAGATAAAAGAAATGTCACTTTTACAAGTTTAAGAATTTAACATTACCATTGATTGTCAGCATTGCTAGGGTTGAGATGTGTGAGGCAAATGTGAGGGTAGACATGTTTTTAAAGCCTTGGAGGGTTGTTTTTAGAGGGAGTCAGCCCCTAGTTTTCCTCAACACCGCTTCAAAAAGCACAAAACCACTTTTCGTGGGGTTTGTTGCACTCAAATTGTCAAAGTTCCAAGGATGCGGAAGTACCAATTATCCCAAGGATTGGATCACTTATCAGCAGTCTATATGTCATAATCATCCCATTCTGCAAGTTATATATTGTAAATCATCTTAGTAAAACCATAAATCTATGTAACAACCTAGGTAGGCCTATAATTTGATGACGAATTCCATCCTAGGAGGTTTTTTTTAACCTCACGGATTCCTTATGTTTATCGACACAGCTAATCATAAGAGTTTTTTCCCTCCAGCTTAAACCTCCAAAAGCTACGGTGAAATTTATTGTCGAATTATTAGGTGAGTCCTAGTGTTTTAGTCGAGTTTGATGTAAAAGTGATTTGGGAATAATTTAAGCTAATTTAGCAGTTTGTATGTCATAGTCATCCCATTCTGCAAGTTATATATTGTAAATGATCTTAGTAAAACCATGAGTCTATGTAACAACCTAGGTAAGCCTATAATTTGATGACGCATTCCATCCTAGTATGTTTTTAACCTCACTGATTCCTTGTGTTTATCGACACGACTAACCAGAAGAGTTTTTTCCCTCCAGCTTAAGCCTTAAACTTCCAAAGCTAGGGTGAAATTTATTGTCGAATTATTAGGTAAGTCCTAGTGTTTTAGTTGAGCCTAATGAAAAAAGTGGTTTGGGAATAATTTAAGCTAATTGGCTAAATTATTTTATTACAAATCACTTGGTTTACTAGATCAGATTGAGTCGCGGATGAGTTATGTGTCTTGAGGGTCTAAAACAAATGTGTATTCCCTCTTTGAGTCTTGTAAAAGAAAAATCATATGTATTAGATGGTTGGAAAAAAAAATTAATCCCCTCATGTGTAAATTAATTAATTTTTTTGGCAAAATAAAATTAAAATCCTAAGCCATAAAATTAATTAATAGAGTCAAAATTAAATTGTCTAGGAAAATAAATTCTCCAAATGGGAAAATTTGTGGGTCTCGAAAGAATCAATTTTTAAAGGTCATCCACCAAGGGAATATTGTCTTTTTCAAGAAAAATTGGACCTTGGTGGTTAAGTCAAAGTCAAATTTTTGAAGAAATTAGCTCTAAATAATTAATTTTGAGTTAATTAAAAGGGAATTAAATAATAAATTCAAAAATTCCTCAAAAATAAGAAATCAAGGGCCAGGATTAAAAGATCTTGAAGTATTTATCAACGGTCAAGATTATTTTGACAAGGATCAAAGAAACTAGCCATTATTTTTCCGTTTGGAGGATTTATCTATAAATTAGAGAGTCATTTGAGTCTCTAGTTATCTTGATCTCTGGCTAGAATTTTTGTTGAAGCATTGTGAAAACTATTGTCCCGCTAGGAACTATTTTTTCTATCATAATAAAAGACTTTGGGGTGCAATTTAAGGTGTTTTTGCTTATTGATTTGTGGTATGTACTGACTATGGGCATCTTTGTGCTATGCTAAATATTGGTAAGATATGTTTTTTCATTAGATGGAGATAAAATCATGCTATTGATAGTTTTGGGCTAATCTTAGGTGGTTTGATTCCCCATGTGATCTAACAGGTTATTTTTTGAGATAAATACATAGTGTTTGCAAGTACTTCAGTCCTTGGCCTCCAAGTTCACATACTTGGGCAAGAACCATTGTTGCTTGGATCTCTAGTTTTTATATGGTGGAAATCTTCGCTTGGGCTATAGTGAATCATTAATTTTTCTGAAGCATTTTAGTCATTCTTTCAAGTAAAAAATATTTAAAAAAAATCTCAAAATCCATTTCAAAACCCATGTATATTTTTGTAAATAAATTTGTAAATTATTTTTCTAACTTGGGTTGGGGTTTTAGATCTATTTTGTATATATTTGGGTTTGGGTGTTTCTATTTTTATTTTTGCAGGTTAGATCAAGGAGTTAAGTGGAAGAAGAGCTAGATCTAGGCTCTTGAGGGAAACATCTAGTCTCTTGAAAATTTTTGCAGGTTTCCCACGACAGAATTTTCATAAAATCAAAGAGCTAAAGCATTAAAAAAGAAATCAGAGCAAGGGTTTTCAGTTTTTGGCCTTCCCGAGACTTGATTTGGCCCCTCAACCTCTGCATCATCCCTTCCTCCTCTTGCGTCACCCTTTTTGACCTCTATGAGGCCGGTCGTGACGCCTCGGCCTCCTCTCCAGCCCCCAACACTTAATATTTTAGCCCTTCTAAGGCCTAGTTGTGGCCTCCTTTAGCCTCGGCCTCCCTCTGAAGGGCTAAACGGTTGCCCTTTGAGGGTTTTCTTGCCCTTTTCAGCCTTCAAACCCTCCAACATCCTCCTCTTGGAGCCCCTTTTGCCCAGCGTCAAGACTTAGAGGCTTCTCCTCCCCCAGCGTTCTCTTTGTGGTCTTTACCGGCCTTATTGACCTTCGATGTACCATCTTGCTCCTTTTATCCCTGCAAATTCCACTCCCGTGACCTTGGTCTCCATTTCTTGACCTCTTTTTCTCCCAAATTTGGCCTAAAACCCTAATCTGAAGTTTTAAGGCTAAACACTTGGCGAATTTGCAAGATTAAGGTCTCAAAATTCATATCTAGCAAGCAGAGCATTATGCCAAATTTCAACGATTTTCAGCAGTGGGAACTTCGAAGCCTTGTCCTAGAGTTTGATCTCTAAACCCTTATTTTTCTGCAATTTTATTACAGCAAGCAAAACACAAATAATTGGGTCCTAAAATCAAATTCTATATGGTCAAAATTGTTTAGAATTGCAAAATCTTCGTTTTCACAATTTTTTGCCACTTGAGCATCTCTAATTTGACCTAGATCTGACATTTTAACTTGCTGGAAATTTATGCATAACTGTGCAAAATCAAATTTGAGCATTTCTGAATCATATCCTAAAAAAAATCTAAAAAAATTCAATTTTCAATTTTTTCGCGAAACTTACTATTTTTACACATTGTGGAAATTATCTATAGTATTTTCAGTTTGTTGATCTATCATTAATATATTGTTGTCATAAACTTATCAGTTCTTAAAATTGTTGAATCAAACTCTCCTAAAGCCCTCAAATTGGAAATTTTCAAGTTTTAGTGTATTTTGCCATTTCTGAAAACCAAAATACTGGTTATCTATTTCTGGCAATTTTAGCTTACTGATCTATCACTGCCTCACTGCTGAAATAAGTATATCAGATCTGAAATTTTCTTATTCAAGCCCTAAAAAATCCTAAAAATGATTTTCCTCAAGTTTGGCAATTTTTACTATTTTTGGGCATTGGTGTTGACATCACTATTTGTTGATCTGTGGGTTAACTTACTGCTGCAATTTATACTTCAGATCTAAAATTTTGTTGAAAGATACATCTTGAGAAGGCTTACATAATTTTCTAAGTTGGCATATTTTTGTGATCTTGGGCAAGCATAATCATTGTTGGTTTAGCATTTTCTTACTACTGTTATAACATTGATCAAGTCTGAATTTTCTGAATATTTATTGTTGAGATACATCTGAAATTGGCTAATTTTATTAATCTCATAGATTGGCATAACATCTTGTGTTAATTGGTAAATTGGTTACTATGTACCTCTTGAAGCTTATCTTGTTTAAGATTGCATCATAACATTGTTAAGTACTCTTAAGATAAATCTCGCATAAGTAATTAAGTAATCTAACCAATCTTAATCCAAGATAGTAGTCACTCATAATCTCTTGCATAAGCATTTCACATAGGTTAGTCAATCATTCGAGCAACGGGTGTCCATTTGGTTATTTGGCTCCAATTCATAAGAAGCAAGAATTTGTGACTCCATTAAAAGCACTAATCTCATAATAGAAAATCTAATTTAATCATAATCTTGCTTGATTTCAACCAAGTGGCTAGGCCACTTATCTTTGTCTCTCAAGTAAGTTGATTCTCAACTTGCTTTCCTTCACTTCATTCCATAGCGACTACCCCCCATACCCTGTTGTTGGGAGACAGCTAGAAAGGAGTGGACGGGGATCAGAGTGACAACCATCGTCCTGAGTGTTATCGCGGTGCCTGTACAATCCGAGAACAACAAGGTCCACAACTGACCTAGCAATAAACCGGTTGGTTTATGATGAAACTAGCGGGTTTGTGAGAAAATCAGCTAGTTTATGACCGGCTAGGCCTAGAAACCCTAGCCCACAAGGTTCAAAACCATTATTCTACCGATTAGATGGCCCTGCCTAATGAATCGACCGGTCTGACCAATTTACTATTTGAACTGTCCAGTTTTGAATATTATGGCCACAACAACAACAACAACAAAAGTTAAATGCAAAAAATCGTCGAGGGATTAATTAGCGTGTGGGTAAAACACTAGCATGAGCTTTACCCCCTAATTAGACATCACCTAGTTCCTGAGCACTCAATGCTCCATCACATACTAAAGGAACCCTTTCATGTCCCAATCCCAATGAGTGAGAAACTAATTCATCATTAAGGGATAAATAAATGCAAGATTACTAAAAGCAAGCTTGGACACCTAACCTACACTCCTTGTAAAAGCCATATCAAAAAGAAGTAAAATGCGCACTAGAGGGATGGAAAAAGCAGGCCAAGGAAAGGGGTAACTCATGGCTCCATGATTGCTCCCTCCTTACATCTATACACCTAGGATGATGGACCTCTATCAGTTGCTTCCATGACTATGGCACCTTGCATTGAAGTCCTTCCCCTCCATTGTGAATATCATCGCAAGCACCTGTGGATTGAAGGGTTAACCTAGGACATGTCACCTCCCCTTAGGGGTTGGAAGTACCTAATAGGGTTGACCATCTAACCATCCCTAAAACAGGTAAGAAACACTTTTACAAGACTAGGTCCACTATGATGCATGTATGGTCATTGTCCCTAATGATTGTTGACTTTCACTTGATTTTGAGATGGTTTTGATAGATGATTCTTCACATAACGATAGTGACCTTTGAAGGCACATTGTATGTCTCCACAACACACCATGCCCAAGCCATTTTACATTTCTAGAGTGCAGTGATGACCTTGTAGATAAAGTGTTGCCCCGTCACACTTTGATGACTCAAGCAAATGATTGGCACCTTAGAGCACACCCAAATGCTAAAACATTGAGCTGCTCTTACTTGGCATTGGATTTTCTTGATGTTGTATCCAATGGACCCAGCACGCCCCCGAGCTAGCCTTGACACTGTTTGATTGGCATGACTTGATTTGGAGTCCACATGATGATGGTCATCCCCAAGATGACAAGGGAGGGCATGTACTTGCACTTGGAGACCTAATGTTGGAGAGAGAGGATGCCACGTCACCCATCTAACCCTTGAGAGGGTGATATAGGGCATCTAGAGCATCGTTTTGACACATGGAGGTTTTTTGAGACACTTCTTAAGGTCTTCCCCTCAATGATTGGAGTTTATTATGATGATGGGACATCCCACTAGCCCATCCATACACATTCATAGCATTTATGGCCCAAAAGGGCATGACATCATGCTTTGGAGGATATCAACCCACACGTTAGGCTTTTATGGCATTATTTTGTTATTTTGATCTATGGGGTTTGCCTTGTAACCCCTTGTCTTGGAAAACACTTGAAATAAAACCTGTGGAGGGGCTTGTAGGCTAATGTTAAGTTGTAAAATGAAGGGATAGACCTCTTATAAATAGAGGATCTCTTCCCTTCTTTCTTTTCACCATCACATTAGAGATTTCAGCTCTCTTCTAGGGCACAATTTAGCCTGTCTATTTCACTACTTGTGCAGATGTGATATTTATGGAGCATTTGCTATTGGAGATTGGCTTTTTTATTGGAGATTGGCTTTTGTATTGGAAATGTCTTTTTGGGATTGAAAGAAAGCCTTTTCATGGAAGAAATTGTAAGTTAATTGCTGATTTTTATAGTTCTGCATGTAAATGAATTAATGCTAAGATTTTTCTATAGTCCATGAACTTAAACAATTTTTTCCTTGAAACCCGTTGGAGAACTCTTAGTGTGCATCTCTAATTTAATTTATCCCCTCACAAAGCAGATAGTTAGGGTTTTATAAAGTGGAAAACAGATTCCCCCTGCCCCCCTTACTCCAATCATTTGTCATATATCTCTAAAATTTGTTCTAAGACTCCATCACCCAAGTAGGGTTGGGCACTAGTAAATTTTGTGTTGATCAAAAACCTCCAAAACTAAAATATTTTCTCCTTCTATATTTTCCTAGGCTTCTTAAGGCAAGCTGCTATGGCTTTTCCTAGGGCCGAATTGTTCCTAGGGCATTGTGGATGCATGTTGATGGATTAAAAACCTAAGATTTATCTCCCAACTCCTATTTAAAGCAAAATCTAGCTTTGTGATGGTGAATCTTACCTTAATAGGGCTGATGTCATCTTATATTCAATTTTGTGCCTTGTAAACCCTAACCCTAACCTAGCTTCAACTTGAAGCCTACTTTGAGGGTTTGTTCTATTTCTTTGCTGATCTAATTTTCTAGAAAACCCTTTTCTATGACTAGGTATTCCCTTATTGTTGCATATCAAGAAATCCTAGTGCATAGAAGTCTTTATCGAGCTTAAGTGTACATAATACATGGCCCCCTCATTGAAAGGAATTTAGCCTTGTCCAGCATAGGGTATCTTCACCTTGTCTATTCTCATCACCTTGAGCCCTACACTTAGAGCATCCTTATAGGTGAATACTAGGAAGCCCCCCTTGTGGTGAAATTCCACTAAATTGCAGGAAGAGAATTGCTGAGTGAAAGTAGCGATATCTCCTCATTGTTACAAGGTCTAGCCCTCGCCTTGTGAATTCCATCACAAGGCCTGCCAGATTTTGCGGCAAGGGCCAAAGGCACATCATTATATTAAGTACAATGTCAGCCTGCAGAGTAGCTCCCCATTGAAGGGCCTAAAACAGTAAGTCAACTTAAAATTGGCATAGCATATGATCGGTATACCCAAAATCAGGGGATTCAAAAGTCATTTAAAAGAGGAAATGGTGTAGAATTATGTGTAAGTTTGGGACAAATTTGGCTAACCTTGATAGATATATTGGGCATGGAAGTTAGGATATATTAAAAGGACCCCAACTGTTTGAGGTAAGAACTGATCGTAATACCATATTTTAGTGGAGATAAAGATGGAATTGATCCTAGATAATTGTGGAATATTACAAGGGAAACTGGGAAAATTAATATGATAAAGGTCTATGTTTTGCGTTGATGAAGGTAACCACTGGCAGTGCTTCCCTCTCTTTTATGTAAATTCTTCATTATTTATAACAGTTTGTGCTATTCCTTTGAACAGTGCCATCAAATTTGTGAGTATTTCATGATATTTCTGCCATCACAGGTTTATGATGTCGTAATATTCAATCTATGCTAGGGCATAACCAATTTTTCAAAATAGCCTGCGGGTTTAGCTCAACCAGTTGACAACCAACTGGTTGTCACCAATGTTGCTAGGCATTTGGCTAGTTCCGTGACACCAAGTGCCCAGATAAAAATCCCCTGGGTTAGGTGCAGGGGCTCTAATCCACATCAACAGGTTTACTAGGAATGCATCCACAATTGTGGCTATGCATCCCTTGGGTTTCCATGGGAGGTTTTCCTTGGAAAAGAAACAGATATGTTTGCAAGGAAGTATTTTAGTGATTAGACCTCAATTGAGGAAGCCTTGATAAAAAAATCACTGAAGCCACAAGCAAAAATTCCTTAAATTAAATTTACAGTATCTGCAATACAAGAGGGAAATGCCTCTTCAATGTTACTGATCATTTGTCTGAGCTTAAGGGTTAAAAATTTGCCAAAGCTTAACTTCAAAACCTCCAACTGAAATCACCAAATTTTCTATGTTTTCAAACTATTATCACGTAGATCATTTCTAAAACTCTAATGCTTTGATTCAAGATAACCTGATTCAAGAGATCATTTGTTGCTGTTCCTAGCTTCAACTTTATAATTGGTTTTAAGTGCTGGTTGTTAGTTCAACACATCACAGGTTTGTGTTTTATATGAGGACATTTCTGTAAAATACCAACCTATTAGTTCCAAGAAGACAAAATCGTTTTTCATTGCATTCAGAACTGCCATACAAACTAAAGAAACTCAATCAAGGACGGTAAGCATTTAACATCCCTAAAATGTTCCCAGTTACCAAAAACAATATCCATGTAACAGTTGGGTGTGAAAATCAAACCTTTCCAATGGGAGTAAAATTTGAGAAGTCCAGCTCGCTGGGATCGATTTCCCAATCACATTTCTGTGGCAGGGGTGGTGCAACTTGCCTGGCCTCCAAACGACTACCATGATTTCCCTTACGCATCATAATATTCAAAGATTTAGCCAACAGAATAAGAACCAAGGATATAAAAATACATTCGATAATGATGATACATTCAAAGCATTGTGACGTTAATAAATTAGTTTTGTGCAAATTTAATAAATATGGTAATCTGGAAAGTTTCACTGTGCCTTTTTTATCACAAACCTATAAATTGAAACAGAGATCTCTGTAATTATTAGATGAGGAACTCAGATTATTGTTTTAGAAAAAAGAAAAGCATTTTTCCAATCACTAAATCTTTTTGAGCACTCATTTCATTGAAACTGAAGTGTGATATAAGTAATATCCCATTGGGATGAGACAATGTGCAAAAATTGTAACAAATAGTGCTGCAAAGCAACAAGTGACTCAATTTTAAAAATTGAAATGGAAGACGCCTTAAATGTTTACAGTATTAATTGCTCAGGCATCATTGTTTAATTTCATAACAAGATAAAATAATAACGCAATGGCTAAAGCCCATATATCCAATATTCAACAGATATAATTTTAAGTTTTACAAAGGTGTCCCAGCATAATTTATGTTGTAGTTTGACACTTGATCAATTCCAGCTATTGCTTTTTAGCCAAGGGTTAAAGTCCAAAAAGAGGTTCATGTTTGTTGGATTTATCAATATCGGATTAGTACTAATGCTACACTCCTTTCAGAATTTCAAACTAATCTTGGCCAGGTTTGCCTTCAGATGTCAAACAGAATAAATTGATGCTGATGATAAACAACAGAGAGAAAGAGAGAGGATGGAAGACCTTAACTGAATCATAATACACATCAAGGGTCAAGTTGTCAAAAATAATATGTACTTGAACAGATTGCACTGCATCAGCAAACTTACCAAAGATTCTGCACCATGCTTTTTTAGAAGTTCAATCATAGCCTGCTGATTAGCGCCCTCTGCATCTGCAAGTGGCTGCAAAAAAAATTGTCTCACTTAAGTCCTCCAACTAAAAAATGCACACAGTGGATTCAGTACCAGTGATGTTCAAAAATTGATAACCAAAAACAAATTAACAAATACTCCAAACAACGCATATATTTACAGCAACAAAAGATTCGAAGGCAGAAATTGCACTGCTTGCTCCCAATTTATAAAACAAGCTTTCAATTGGCAATGAGCAGTGATACCAGATATGAGAACTACGGGGAGGCTCAGGTGGAACTAGCTAATGAGAAAGAAGAGGCATTCAATGCAAAGATGATAATTTGGAAGACTTCTATCTGGCAATGCATGGAGGTAGCCATCGAAACTCTTATCTCATCTCCTTCAAAGGATCCCTGATGGTGAATCAAGACCAAGAAGGAAACTGCTCATTAATAGTAAAGTTCTTGAATGGGAGCATGCAATATACCAATGTTCCACCAAGGTGCTGGGACGAGGGGGCAAGGGAGCGAGGATACGCGGGAGCAGCCTATGCAAAAGCTTCCCACCAATTTTTAGAAAACGTGGGGGGACGTCAGGGTCTTAAAAACTTATAAATATAAAATATAATTTATAAATTGAGTCCACTATGACAATTGGGTTTGAATTGAAAGTTGCAAAGCATGATCATTGATATGAATATCATTATCTAATATCGTATAAATTTAAAATTCTAATTTATAATCATACATCATACATTATGATTAAAGTTTAAACCATATTGATGTTCCACTTCCTACTATGAACATTGAATACTAAACAGTGAATATTGACATAAAATTATAAAAGTCAAGTCTGATACATCATACATCAAGAGTCAAAATTTTATAGAATTATAAAAGACTAAAGTCAAGTCTGATACATCAAGAGTCAAAATTTTATAGAGTCAGAATAACATAAGAACATCAACATATCAAAAGATAAACGAGCATAATTTTCCTCAAGGCTCAAGGTAATGCCCCGCTAGTCTTTGCATCCTACTGCTGCATGAATAAATCAGGATCACCATATCACCAGCTGAATCTAAATCACTAGCACTCTCAAACATGCTAAGTGGCACGCCAACAAACCCCATCTGTATCTTATCAAGTCTCTCCTCCATATCTACCTGTGCATCATCCTTTGGATCAACATCCTATCGTGTTGTTGGACCCTTCAAATACTCAGGTGTCTTCCTGTGCTCAAGACGTAGGGCATTGTACACATCAACTAACTTCTCCGCTCTTTTAGAGGTAAGCTTGTTCCTCTTGATAGAGTGGATGAAGCTATATGTGGACCAATTCCTCTCTGTTGCAGAGGAACTAGGAATGTCTTGTGAATGGAGTAAGGGCCCAGGGCGAATAATGAATTAAATTTATAAAAAAAACGAATTGAAACCCTAGAGTATTAAAACTAATGTTAAATTTTAATTATAAACAAAAGTTTATTTAAAAAAATTGGGCCCCTCATGTCCCCCCCTCGACCCCCACGACCCCTCACGACCCCCTTTTGGGAATACCCCTTAGCACAAGGAAATGACCCCCTAGCACGTCCCCCTGCGTACCTTGTTTTTTGGGAGCATGGGGAAACGACCCCTTCTCATCCCCAAGTCCTCGGAGCACAGGGGACTTTAATGACTTATTTAATTTCCAAAACCTTGTCGATATATTCCCGAGGTCAACTTTTTCCACATTGACACAAAGTAGAACAAGAGGAGAGCTTCTCAATCCCCAAAATCCCAACCATTACAATGGAGAGAGAACTCCTCTTTTATAGAGTGAGTCTCTTTCCTCAACCAATAAAATACTATTATCTTTATCTTTTAACTAACTCCATGACAAATCAAACAAATATTATAATGATGGAATTATTAGATCTCTCCTAATTCCATGGTTGGACATGTTAAAACATGTGGCAGATAGGCTCCCTAAGACAATTCACCCCCATTCAACAATAGTAGTAGTATGTAGCAAACAATGCTATGAAGGGGACACACCACCAAAAATAGGCATCAAACCATGTCAAATGCAAAATGTCCACATGAAATGCACCCTCCAAAAATGTGCATGCATGCAACCACTCCCCATGTGTGAATTCCAAGGTAACCATCTTCGTGGATGAGTGTACAAGAAGCCAAGCAGATGGAGCACTACACAATAAGAGATGTAGTCAAAAACCCCAAAATAGCAAATAGACCATCTCTACAAAGCAAGTCCAATAAGATAAGGACAAATTAGGATTTGACCATGCCAAACTGAATGAAATAATCAAATACATGTATCCAAGAACGGCAAGAAATGTCTCCACAAGTACACCCTCCAAGAATATCCAAAAGTAGTAAAAAATAACCTTCTGCATGTGCACCCTCCAAGAATAATCTCCAAAAATAGAAAGGAGACCAAGTATAAGAGCATGTTAGGTTAAACATGTGACCCTCCTCGTGTGCCACATGCCTCCCAATAATAACCTACATAACCACCTCAAATAAAATAATATATAATGCCAAGTCAAAGAGATGAGGGCACTCTCCAATGAAGGTCAAAAAATGTCAAGTGTGATTGAAAAATCCATGCAATAAAGATGAGAGAACATCTCGAAGAGGTGTTCCCTGGAAAAATGTGCCATATAACTACCTCAACCACCCAAAAAATACTCATAAATATTCTTTGGGTGGTGTACCCTAGGAGAATTTGCTAAGGTGGATAGAACTCATCAATGAAATAATCCTCCATATGCCATGTCATGTAAGTGTCCAACCAACCCAAGAGAGGACACCCTAGAGTAGTATTCCAACCTCTTTAAAAAGGAAATAATATATTGAATGCCTTGAAAATTATGCTTAAGAAGGGGGGCAAAACCACTAGAAAATTTCAACCAAGTCCAAACCACCACTCCAAGTGTGAAAAGGAAGCATTCAAAAAATAGGTTAATGGAAGTTATTGACCTTTATTTAAATAAATTAGATTAATTTAACCATTGAATAGTTAAATCAACCTCAACATTTGTGCACAAAGGTTAATGCTCAAATATGACCATAGTCTTCCTCCCAAATTAGTCAACAAGTAATTAAATCACCATGAACATGTGTGCCAATGAGGGGTGCAATTTAATAAAGTGTAGTTCCATGTAAACAGAAGATGTTCTCCCTAGGCAAACTCTTCCATGATAGCAATAAAACAATCACTCCACCCTAAACAGAACCACCACCAAGGCATTATTGCACAATTTCCATCTAACCTTAGGAAAAACTTAGATCACCATCAAATCATAATGCAATACACCCACTCTAACTCAAACTTAGGAAATACCATATCAATGATGGTACTAACTCCACCCTAGACAGAACCACCACCAAGGCATTATTGCACAATTTCCATCTAACCTTAGGAAAAACTTAGATCACCATCAAATCATAATGTAATACACCCACTCTAACTCAAACTTAGGAAATACCATATCAATGATGGTACTAACATCATGAAACACAATCCCCTTGATGTGATGTCTAGCAAATGCAACATTATAAAGTTAAATCACCTAGGGAAATCCCACAAAGACAACATGAATCATCCCACCATAGTAAAATCATAAAAGAAAGGGATGTGATAAAAAGCCTAACCCATCCAACTATCAAGTGTGTCCCCCATCACAAATCCAACATATAAGGACAATGTAAAACACCCCTCTTAGTGCCATCAAATAGAACATCAACACACCAAGTCACTAGGAAATGTCAACAACATGAAACATGTCTCCAAAACATTTCCACCTAACCCCTTAGGGAGCTAGAACCATCATCCATATCCAAAATAAGAAAATACACGAAACCACCATAATAAGATAGTATGCCCCATATCCATCATAAGTGCAACCAAGGGTGATCAACAAGGCAAGTACATGTGAAAAGACTACTAAGCAGACAACACAATCACCACCCAACCAAAGATTCCCCCGACCAAAGATTTCCATCAAGTGATCAAATGCAATGTAGAGAATGGGCTCCTTAAATATGTAAACCCCCAAGTCAGTCCAATTCTCCAAAAGTACCAAATGACCATCAATGTGATGAAAATCACAAGATGGACCCCATAAAATATAGGTTGTAATAGGGGGTATAGCTATGAGCCACCCACTTAAGCATTCAAGAGCAAGGTTCTTGTACTGTTATCGGAACAAACAAATGAGCCAATGCCCATATGAATAGGTACCATCCCCTCCTAGGGCACATAGAAGTGAGTTCATTGGCTTTTACCATTTACACTCTTTCTTGAGAAGCCCTGATCAGATTTTTAGGGGGGTGATTTGGAGAATACTATGGGTCACCCGATCTGCAATGAGCAAGTTCATGTAAGCAGCAAGTTCAAACCTTCTGAGCCATGGCGACTGTGATGTATAATATCAAAGGGGTATATTTGAGCACTGAGCTCACCAGCTGAAAATCAAACACTTGCTGGGCACTAGGGTTGTTTTATTTGAGTATTGAGTCAATTAAGCAAAGGCCAATGAGCACATGAGATCGTGCTATGATGAATTAGGTTGTTTCATGACGAATCAGGATTATACTTAGCCAATTGTCTCTGATCCCAACCTAAAGAAACAAGTAGAATTTATTTATGACAGGAAAGAAAATTTTAAGAAGGCACTAACTAAATTGAATCAAGCTTCAACTCGCCGTAATAGGGAGCATCTTCGTTGGCATGAATACCCACATCATGTAACAGAAAACGGCAACTGGTTCAGTAGGGATTTGGCCTAGGAAAAACAAAATATTTTGGCTGCCATTTTTGTCAAGGAAAATCTAGTGGTGAAACCCAAGGGATGCTTCCCCAGATTAGTGGATGGCACCCCTATTAAGCCTGTCAGCATAGACTAGACAAATGCCTACAAAATTGGTAATAACTAGTTGAGTTAACCCCTTGGGCTATTTTTTCACTGCATTCACTAGAGAATGAGTCTCATTCTTACAGAAATGGTAGCATGGAACTCTACTAGAGCAATCTGGAAACTGTCCTTTGACCTATTAAATTGATAAAAACATGTTTCTGTTTTCTCTTTTGGTAAACACCAGTTCAAAAAAATCGCAGTTAATCAGAGGCAACCACAATCTGTCCAACAGCTTACCCTGAATAACCATGACCTTTCCTTTTCTGTTTTTGGATTTTGGAAAAAAAAAGCAGCCAATTTCGTCCGAAGTAGGATTGAAACTTCTGGGACATTTCACTTTCTGCATTCATAGGTGAACGTCTTGGGAATCAAACAAGAATCAAAAGCAGTCTAGCTGTTGTAAGCTCCTATAGATCTACCAGTAGGCCACGGCAACCAAATTTTCCCTGAGAAGGATTGAAGCTTCTGGGACATTCCACTTTCTGTATTCATAGTGAATGTGTAGAGAATCAAACAAGAATCAAAAGCATTCTAGTTGTAGTAAACTCCTATCGATCTACGAGTAGACCACAGCCCAACCAACTTGCCTTAAATAAGGATGCATTACCGATTGTAGCAAAACAACGGATTCTCTGATGGGTTAATACTGTATCATCCCTGTACATTAAAATGGTTTTTTTTTCACATAGGAATCCATCTTTCGACAGACAGCGAATCCAGCTCATCTCAACCTCCCACACTTCAGCGAAGAATCACACGTTATGTAATTACAGTAAGTACCTGAAAGCTACATCAAATTGATAGCCATGTCTGGCCAACCTCAAACATGGAGGGAGCGTGCCTATTAAAATTTTGAACCTAGGCCATTGTCACAACAACCAGTCGCAGACCACAGCTGCAATGCAAACATAGTTAGAGATTACAACAACTAATATATAAATAACCAGATACAAGAAAATTATGCAATTGAATAATTCGAAGTAGAAAATAAATTGTTGGCGCACTCTGAGCGTCAGGCGAATCGGCAAAGACAAACATGATGTGTATTGGTCCCCCGAGTTAAAGTTCAGCCCATTTCTTTCTTCGGAAGATCTAATTTAAGCGCTTAAAACAAGCCAAAATTATGCAAATAATTTTTCTAATTAAGATATAAATAGTAGGTGCATCATGAGCATCAGGGAATCGGCAAAAAGAAGCATGACGTGAACAGGTCCCCACAGAGTTAAAGATCTACCCGTTCCTTTGGACAAATGAGGCTTAAAAACCTAATTTAAGTGCTGAAAACGAACGTTAATAGGATTTGAATCTGACCGAGTTCTTCCAGCGGTCTTGAACATTAACATTGGCGTTATGGTGAAGAAGGCACTGGGCCGCTTCGAAGCACCCGTAGAGAGCCGCCGCATGAAGAGGAGTCCTGTTATCATAATCCTGGGCGTTTACGAGGCTCGGATCTTGCTCTAACAGCTTCTCCAACGCCTTGTGATCGTTGTTACGGGCGTGCCATAGGACTAAGGAAGTCTGCGAGGCTCTTTCCCTGCCTCTCTCCTTGCTGTCACTGGGGGAAGAGTGCTCACTACTCGTACTGGTAAAATAAATGCTCTTGTCAGAGCCTTTGCTCTTGTCAGAGCCTTCTTCCACGTTTACAAACTCGTCTTCTTTATCGCCCATTCGAACGAAACTGTGGGAAGCCCCGGATCCCGATGTGCGACCCCTGCAAGAGCAGAATCGCGAATAAAAATCCGAAATTCGAGATTTCACTCCATTGAATATCGCTTCTGGCAGCTGCAATCCCTTTCTAACGATGTTGGTGGTGCTGCTGCCAGTGCTGCCTTCGCCCAACTTCTCCAGGGCTTCGACCCTTTCTTTCACGGGGTTCTCAGCTATTTTTCGTCAATTATCCACCAAATCCGGTGGGATTGGACTCGTCTCGGACCGTGTGTGGAGACGGGCTGCAATGAGAATTCAGGATTGATACTGTGACGTCTGCGGACTTCTCAACGATTTGTCTGTGTTGTCTATCTCTAATTGGATTCGAACGTACGACCGGTTCAATAGAAAGACCTGGGTTTTGAGCATTTAAATACTGTTTCTAAGGCTCTTATTCTTTTTTCCCTTTTTGTGTTATCATTAAGAATTTCTTGTTTTCAAGGATATGCTGTTATGCTTAATATAGTAATATGTAGGGTAAACTTTGTCATTTTAAAATTAAATTGTGATTATTATAAATTTAAATACATGGAGGTTTGTGATTTTAATAAATTTAAGTTTAGAATAATTATAATTTTATTTTTTTTATCATAGATGGGATAGATTGAATTTTTTATTTATTATTTTTTATTTTTATTTTTTGATTTTTTGTTGTGGTTGTAAAATTTAATTAAGGAATTTTTTTTTTAATTGTAATTTTGGATTTTAATGAAATGGTTGTTTTTAATATTAATATAGAATCAACATGTTGACTATTTTATGTATGTGAGGTTTAGTTTCTATTAGGTTTTAAGTTCAAATTTTATAGGGAGGAGTTGAGGGTGAGAGTGCATTTCACCAAATAAAAGTTATCTTAAGGAGCTTTTCACAATCCTAGTGGCACCACTCCATAATAGGGCATATCACTTTGCACAATCATAGTGGCATCACTCCATAGTTGGGCATATCATTATGCACAATACATCATAGTGACATCACTCCATAGTTGGGCATATCATTATGCACAATCCTAGTGGTAGCATTCCATAGTTGGGCATATCATTCTTCCACCCAACATATGGGTTATAAACGAAAAAAATCCGACATCCTCTAATGCAATTAGATTGAACAAAAGTAATATATTGCAATTCCATTAATTCAAAATGACTCATGCCAAATTCCAAAACAAAAATATTACTCTCTTTCCATTATTTTGAGGGATTAGAAAAAGAACCAATTCATAATATGTTTAGGCTATGGCCTTACATGTGCATGAGGTTATGGAGGTCTTTAACCAAAACATTAAAATATGAAAGGATGGAGTTTTAGAAGGTATGCACTTTGGAGGTATATTAAGTAGACTCATTTAGAGTGGAGCTTGAAACATTGTACCTTCTAATATGAATCCTTAATGACATGGTCCACTAGATGAGATAACAATAAGTCTCCTCTAAAGGCTTTGTGATTCCAAGAAGTCATATAAGTACAAATCCATCAACTTGCTTCATATGTTGCTTTTATGTACAAATCTATGTGCTTGCTTCTATGTTGTGGGTGATAGATAAAGAGGATACTCATGTAGTTACTCGAGTTTTGAGCCCTTATTGCAGAGTCTAAGCATGTGACTCTTTTCACTCTGTTGGCCCACATCACTCTTATGCCTTAAGGTTTTTTTTTAGGTAATGAATTTATCCATGCATTCAAAAATGCAATTTGAGTAATGGAAAAGTGCATTTTCATCAACACTTACATAGCCAAATTACAATAATAATTACCAAATAAACATAAAACAAATTACATGTTTAAATTACACCTAAACCCTATAACAAAATTAAGGTGGTTTCTAAATTCCCTCTACCATTGAATGTGATGTAAACATTATTAAAACATAAACAGTAAATCATATCGTAAAGTTAATCATGTAACCTTCTCCACCCATTCAACATTTACTTTTTGTTATTTCAAAGACTATTAAACCTAAACCTATTGACAATAATTGAAATTATTAAGAGTTTTTTTTTCCACTTGACTTAAGTTAAAGCCTTGTATTAATATTTCATAGGATTATATTGCTTAAGATTTTATATATTAACATGGGTAGTGGGAGTAAGAGGGGTATAAAGAAACCTAGATGGATCAAAGGAATTTGATTTCTCATGGGGTTTAGGACACAAATTAACACTTTGCTTTATTCGTATGCCTTCCATTAGCAAGCTCAAGACAAATCACCAAATTGGCGGTCTTATGAGACTCAAAGATTATTGTTAAAGACATGCTAGTTTATAAATCAAACACTTATTTGGCAATAAATCAAAACTTTGTTAGAGATCAACACGAAGCTCTAAACTTCAAGGAGATAAAAAAATTCCACATCCTCCATAAACACAATGACAAAAATGATTTTTTTGGCTAAAGAAGCGACTTCACTACAAAAATGAGTCCTCCTCAACTTCACTAGAACAATGAGTCCTCTCACCTCTTCTAGAATTCAAAAAATCCATCTATTCTAATCGCCTATAATTTCCATGATTTTATTTCTTCAAAATTAGATTTACCCTTAATTGCTTTCCACTCACCTAAATCATTTCCTCCTCATATTAACATTATGCCATATGTTAAGACCATCCTCAAAATTCTTCCATGACATCGAGTGGGAGTACTATGTGATGGCTAGTTATCAACACTTCATTTATCTCCTACATAGTTGACATGATTATCTCAAGTGGGATAATCTATTCACTACTTATAATGGGCATATTTCTCTAGCTTTTTTCTCCATATTCATAATTGGTTATATGACTTTGTTTATCTTTCTTTGTTGGTCCTTTGGATTATTTTTGTGGCTTTTAACAAGTTTAAATGGGCTAAATCCTCCTCTTTGCAACCTCCCTCAAATCTAGGAACATTGGTTTTGAGTAATTTTACATTTCTCTTCCTTGAGGTTCCCAGCTATTGTCTTTTTCTCATTTTTTTGTGTTTTGTCTCCTACATCTCTGAATTTTCCGTCACTCATTTATTACTGTGGCTTTCTCAGTGGTGCATTATCCCTAGCTTCGCATACCTCTGTTGACCCTCTCAATCCCTTCCTTTCGTTCAACCATAATGTGGTGTAAAACCTACCCTCCTTTCAATTCTGAATATCTTGAAGTTTTCTTCATCTTAAATAAGAAGTCAAAAGGCATAATATTGTCAAAAGTTCAGTAATGGATGAAGAGGACACAATTAATCAAGAATGGAGTAACCAAGGGCAGGAATGGTTGACTCAAAATCAATACCAAGGAGAACAATATCTAGTCAACCTTCATTTAAAATTGTAAAGTCTAAATGGATCAAGGTCCACGAGGTCTTGGATAGATGGTGGTCGAGTGCTCTATTAAGGCACTCCTTGATGTGAAGTCATTGGTTTAATTTCCCACCCCAATCGGGGTGATATATTGGACATGACGATGATGTAATCCCACCCAAACTTACAAAAAAAAATTGTAAAATCTAAAACTTTTTTGATGTTTTGTAAAGCGATTTTCTTAAAGAATATTTATGTTAAGTTCTATACAAATTGTTTCTTTAACACATTGAATGTGTTCTAACTTCCTTTTTATATAAGGAGGGTGTCAATTTTTTATAATGAAATACTTCACTTTATATATAACTATTTGTTGAAATTTTAAATAATTTTTAAATATAAAATTTACTCATTAAAATATTAATATTTTAGCATTTCTTATTTTTTTAATAATTTAATATATATTATTACTAATATTATAAAGAAATATTTCATAGGGTTATCTCAGGAGGAAGTTGAAATGAAGGAATGGAATCCTCCCCTCTCAAGTTTAATTCCAGCACATGACATGATGGATGATGACAGTTGAAATATATTCCTCATATGGAATATATAGTGTTGTATATGTGAAAAAAGGACATAATTTTTATGCCCATGGGGCGTAGAGTAGAAGATGAGATGTTATTCTATTAAGGGACTCTATGATGTAAAGGTCACTGGTTAGAAACTCTGTGAGCAAAAATCTAGTCATGTTAAAGGTTGGTGTGGCTCAGACTCTGTACAATCCCCGAGTGATTTTGACAGCTTAAATGCCCTTGGATTGTAGTTACTCAAGCCACAAGTTAGACATGTCAATCATCTTAAGACTCCAATTACCTAGAAAACAAAAATAATAATAATAAATTATGTGTGTATGTGTGTCCTAGAAGAATGAAGGAAATGGGATGTAAATACAGGGTTGAATTGACAATATAAAGTCCTGAAAGTTTAGTATACCATCTAAATATTGTCTATATCATTTGTATGATTTGAATGAGTGAATTAGGATGTTATAATTATTTTATAAATATGTATAGAGAGAGAGAGAGAGAGATTTGTTTATTCTTATTAAAATATTGAGTTATATATAATTGATTGTGCCTAGAGGCCCTCTCCAGCTCAATATGGTAGAGATGTTGTAATGTAATGTCTTGTAAACATTTT
>APFE030511489.1:3548-27510 GCA_000404065.3 Pinus taeda
GGCTCGTTAAAGTCATCGGAAGTGCTATCCCTCCTCTAGATTTTAATCTTTTTGGACCTGAGGGATTATTACACAACTATCGAAAATTCATCCCTTTTGTATTATTTTACGCTTTTTTAGAATTAAGGGATTACATGACGAAAAATAATCGCTAGAGTCTCATTTCCGTTCCTTTCAGACTCTCTAAAATTGAAAGGGACCGAGTTATCCTTTTCATTAAACTCATGAAAACCGAATAGTGACAAACTCGTCCAAATGGACGAGAATGATTTTCACTGTCGCTAGGCTCGCTAAAATATAGCGACAGGTTCGCTTGAAGGGCGGATTATAGAACAAGCATATATTATCCTCCTCAAGATTGACAAAATTAAAGAGGTACTGGTCAGCAATGACTAGGGAAAATTGGGAAGAAAACTTGAAAAAGCTTTATTGGTAGCAAGTCGCTCTTGAACATGACACTTTCCTTCCGCATCCAAGCCAGGTTAGGTTGTTCCATTCACTGGTCATCACCATTGGTCCATCACACCATCCATCTTTGGGGTTAACGCTACCAATCCATTGTCAGTGTCGTCGATATGTTCAAGAGAATTCATTTAGACAATTCGCCTCTGTCTCACCCACTGCAATACATTCATGCTCCATTCCTTCATGACCGCCACCTTGAACCCTGTATCATCAGATTGTTTTCACCTCCAAAATAATTTGCTTCATTCTGTGTCATCGATGTGGGATTCATTAGGCCCTCTTGCGACGAGTCACTTCTTGTCGAAATCAGCTCATTATCCAAGAAGTTGACTTAGGAACAACCCTTTCAGTACTTTGAAGCTTGGATGCCTCAATGGGAAGTTTCTCACTTTCGGCGACAGGTTTACATCAATGGCCTTCGACCGAGAGATTTTACATGGTGTTCGATGCCAAGTCCTTTTTCACACCACATGAATTGTACTGTAGTACCTTGAGGGTCATTGTCATTATTGGTGATTCCTCTCATGCCTGTTAACAGCTTACATCATTGGCTGGTAATCAGGCAATGTCTTTCCATGTTCGACTCCTGAACATTTTTCACATGGATCGACTTGTACTCCGAGTGAAGATTGAATGAGTTTTGAAGACCCCGGATCTAGTCTCATCCATCTGGGCTGCGATATATTTAGGAATATAAAGACATCAAGTGTACATCATTGCCGAACAGATGATCATCCAAATCAAAGGATGATGAGTCCAAATCATCAGTCTGCCTCACAGACGATTGTCTGTCCTATGTACATGAAAATGAATTTATAAAGCTGAGCATGGGAATGCCCGCCTCAGCTAGATCATGAAAAAATGTTGTCAAAATAGTGTATTGTATTGTATCTTATTACAGGTCACCTCCCAGCTCATAAAAAATTCGGATCGTCATAGTAAAGAATTTCACCCGACATCAAAAAGATTAACGACCTCATGCTTTAGGGGGCAACTGTTATAGACATTTTTGGGCACTTCAACCCCAATCATAAATGTCCATAAACTGAGGGCTCCTAAGTCCCTAAAAGTGTAGCTTCACTGCATAGAGGAACAAGGTTAGCTGATTACATCATCTCCCAAAAGTTCTCCACTAAACACTGCTCATAAATGGTCAAAACTAGACCATACTGAAAACGCAATGTAGAGGGTGTGATGCATATCACCTTCCCAGTGTACAAGGTGCAATGCATACTGAATGGCTCCTCTGTAGGGTGCGATGGTCGGGAATGGACAAATGGCAGGGACAAAATGTGAGGTGGAAGATCATGGAATCTTCCAAAAGCTTCCCCTCTAACACTTGCATCTCTGTTTTCGACTAGGGATGAGTAAGAGATCACCATTCTGCAAGTGGAAGTAGGAACTATCAAAGAGAGGACACTAATCAAAACCCCAGAAGATGACTCACCTCCCTTCAATCATTTATATATGGATCCCTCATCATAGAGATCCAGAGGCTGGAATTTTGTATCTTATAGAGAAGTGTTGGGTGATATAAGCATTACTTGAGGTGAAGAAGGGCTTTCTAGTTGGAGGATGATGCTGGGTCAGAACATATGGTTGTAATCCTCTTGCTACTTTTCATCTTAATAAAGCTATTCAAGTTTTCCTCCATATTCTTGTATGTTTACTTATATATGCATTTGTATGGTTAACGCACATCTGGTCCTGTGTCATTTATGAATATAGATCTTTCTTCTTTGATAGTAGTGTGTTGCTATGATTCCATAGGTGCTCTTTGAAGCTGGGTAGATGAAGAAGAAGCGGCAAAGCTCTATCAGGAAGGAGAGGAATTCAAGCGCAAAACTAAGGTTGGTATCCTTTGTTCCACTCCTATCTATTTCCATAAAGGAAAGTGAAAGTATACTTTACTTATTTGTTTCTAAGATAGCTACCAATCTTAGTGAGAATAGCAGTATCCGAGTGGACACTATTCCCAGTAACAGGGAGTATGGCAGTCTTCAATGATGAAGGTTTGGAAGATTTTCCTTATCTTAACTAGGCCCAGTGTGATATATAAGTCCAATAGGTCTCTAATGGATAGAGGGGTCTAATTAGGACTAGGTTGGACTTGTAGCATTTGGTTGATAGACACCAGTGTGATGGTGAATAAGAGCTCCTGGTTTTGAGAAATAATAGCCCTTTGGCTCGGGATATAACAGGCATGAAAAAAATGTATGATATCAGGGAATGGGTGAACTTCTGGGAATAGGTATTTGGGTAAACTGGATTCCCACAGATGGATGTCATCGGCATGGTTCAAGAATCTATCCTTACTCCAACAGTAGATATTCAGAAGGTAGGCTAGGGTAGCGTATCTTTTATCTTGAAATCCCTGTCTACTAGTGCCAAATGGTCAATGTCCAGGTGAGGGGTTGACATAGACCTCACATCTAGAGAGGTCTAGGAAGCCATGAATGAGTTTACAGATTAGGATTAGGCTTGTATTGGCTGTAGAAGTGAGGTTTGGGAAACTCTGGTACAGTGAGAGGGTAATTGTTGTTTGGAAAAGAGGGGTTTTGGGTATACAGGCAAAATACTCTTCAATTAGGGAAATGTATTAATTGATTTCAATTAATTAATATTTAAACTTGACTGTACGTTTTCAAATTCGGAGGGCCATTCTGGTTTTCCCAAAAATACCTAGAAATTGGTGGTATTAGCTGCAAATTGATTTCAGTGGTGACTATAGATGGTACGGTGGCTTCCATTGTGCATTGGCTACTTGAATTGGGCGTTCGGAGCTTGTTCAGGAGGTAAACTGTGGTCAATTTCAGTTATATAGGTTCACGGTGGCATAGGAAGGCTTGGGCAACATTCACAGTGTAAACGAGTGAAAGCTTCTCCAACCTTTTAACCAACAACTGTCACAATCTAGCGCAGAATTCATAAATGAACAGTGGATGGTTTTAGCTTTTGGCAGGGAGTTGATTTCATGGGCCATCGCACCAATTTTGGAGAGCAGGTGGTATTTCCTTGAGTGCACGTGATCTTGCCTAAGGCTACCACATAGCAGAATAGGGCTCGGCGAAAACCATGAATCTCGCATGCTCTAGGGTTGGTAAAGGTCTAGGAGGGAATGAGTACGATATGGATGTGCACCATTAGATCTGGGGGTGGAAGATCTAACGATTGTGATGTAGTCAAGATGCACGAAGGGAAATTGGGTCAGGATTTGTGGGGCCAGGGGGGTTAATTACAATTAATTGTAATTAGTTAATAAAAAAAGTGCGGATTAAATATAAGCGAGGGTTAATTGAGTGGGACCAGGGTTTATTATGGCAGGGTTTTCTTAACTGCACCAAAGGTGGTGGTTTAAAAGGTTTTTTGGGAAAATATGAATTCAGGGAATTAATTAAATAACGGGAGGGTGATAAAACTTAGGATAAAGGGGTTTCATGGGTTTTTGAGGAATAATAGGGAAATTAAGGAGGGGGGAGGGGATTTTTTCAATGGGGAATGGGTTTCACACTAGGGAAAAGAGGTTTTTGGTAGAGGGATGACCTTTGGAGGGTAATTTACTAGGGAAATGTGTGAAACCAAGGGGTAAGGGTCAAAATGAAGGGAAAAAGGGTATTTTTATAAGAAATGATGGGATAATGGGGAAATTAGTAAGCAAGTATGTGGGGGGTGAAATGAAATGAGGGAAGTTAATCAAGTAAGCTAGTGAACATCCTTTCACTCTCATAAATGCTCCTGCACGCTGAAACATAAGTTTAAGCATGATAAATGTGCTCATGATTTAACAACCTTGTACATCTGCAACCTTTCTTCTACCTACCCTTCATTTTCCCTAACATTTTTTCTTCACATTATTGGGTGCATTTGAGGTAACAAACTCTTTATTTCCTTTTCTTTTGACAAGAAAACTATCTAATTCTAACCTTATAACTTCCAATGGCTTAGATTAAGCTGATTGTTGAGCCTTGCAATAGGTATGTATTTATTCTTGTTTATTGTCTTTTTTCTCCTTTCTTATCCATTTTGTGCCATGATATAATAACATATTGATAGGATTTTGATAATGAATGAATGAAACTGCTCTTGATACGATTTGATTGACCAAACTAACTGTCATTACTTTTTATGTAGAAAAACAACAGATGGAACAACTTCTGTTCCAAAGTCAGAATAGCAAAAGCTAATCAAGGGAAATGAGACACGTCGTGTGCGTTCGAACCAAGGAACGAATCAAGAACATCAGTGGAGGATAGAAGAATTGTCTGAAGATAGAATTTAGTTGTGAATCCCTTAGGATCTCCTGATCCTGAGGGATACAATTTATCCTTTTTTCTCTTGATTATAAAAGGGAAAACTGAAGGGGGATCTCTCAACTTTTACTTCGATTGTAATTTTAATTTATAGAAGCGTGATTCTAAAGAACAAGATCATATTGTAATGACAAGTGACTTTGATGATTAATATACAAATTGTGTTGTTGTTCATTCGAATATTCTAAAGTAGCTAAGCAGTGTTTGCTGATGGATAGGGCCCAGTATCTGGCAGATATTACAATTGTTCGTTGTTTTATGCTTTTTCCATTTCTCGCAAGTTTATTCTGCTTTACCGCTTTGTAGATGATTTATTTTCATTGAATCAGATTTCTGGTATTCATTTCATTAATGTGCAATCCTAGTTGGTTTTATTTAATTCATATCATGGATTGAATTAGTTATCAGTTAAAGAATCATTTCTAGTTAATTGAAGAATAGAGCATGATTGATTAAATGCTTTCCTTCTATCCAGTACTTTAATTCCAGTTGAAAGATATCAGTTAATGCTATGGTGCTCTTGGTTGATTATCATTCGAATTGGTTGATTAGGATTGAATTACGGTTTTGTTTGAGATTGAGTCATGATGATGAGATGAATTATTTCCTTTATAAGTTACAAGCTTGAGATTTATGATTGCATCCATTTACTCTTGTATTGAATTTAATAACCTATTTTAAAGCATTACTCTCTAGATTTATATCTTGCACATATTGTGTACACTTTTGGAATAAAATGACTTACCCAGGTTGATAATTAATGTGAGGCAATTAGGAGTTTTAATAGACACCTTTTAGCACCCAACATTTTGGCGCCGTTGCCGGGGAGAGTGTTGCCATTTTACAAAGAGTGATGTTTGTCTGCTAAGAGAGAATTAGGTATTAAAAACGGAAGGTAAGAACCTATGTAACGAGCGAGTAAACTTCTCACTCCTCCGCTCGCTTTCCAGCAGAATTGTGTAGGAATTTAAGGTAGAAATGAACATTTGTATTTTTGTATGAATGACTAAGAAGAAAAGACCAGAAAAATATATAATTCCTCCCCACAAACCTAAAAAATCTAAGGGACCGATGACCCTTGGACGATCAACCTTTATTGAAAAAATCATAAGAAAATTTGAGTCTCAATCATCAATAGGACCCTGAACTGTTGCTACCAGACAATTCTACTGTTTCCCTTCATGCCACAAGATCACCATCTGTAGCTAATGTTGAGATTCATAGTAAGACTGAAGGGTCTCAACAAATTTTTCAAGATATTGAAAATTCACAACCACGGCCTTCACAAGAAGGGAATTCTTACAACCTCCATGAAAGAGAAGGAGAAATAGGTAATCCTGAAATTAAATCATCAGAACCTAGATCTCCTGAAGTAGTGATTGAACATTGGACACCTAGTGTTCTGGATCAAGGTAGCACTGTTAGAATCATTCCAGCCTCTTCTGGACATATTAGGAACAACTCTCCAGCTCTAGAGATCCCTGAAGAATATTGGCATATTTTTTACCAAATGGCCAATAATCAGTGACAACCCCAAACCTCCACGTTACAATACCCTATTGTGGACACAACTGTCAATGCCTCCATGAAAGATATCCCATTACAAAATATTAATACATTTCATGGGATAACTTCAGAAGACCCTAATGCATTCCTTTTCAAATTCAATGTCCTATGTATGGGTTATCATTACACCACTGACTGCTAGAAGCTAAAACTATTCCACTCTACTTGAAGGGAGCAGCGCTACGTTGGTTTATGGGACTTGGTGGAGGTACCATCAATGACTGGGAACAGATGAAAACATCATTCCTTAAAAAATACCAAGATTATTGCTGAAATAGAGAACTAAAAGATGAAATCTTTCAAATGCTAGCTAAGCATAATGAGACTCTAGAAGAATATGTGGAGCAGTTCCAATATAATCTGCAAAGATCTCCTTATGAAAATCTGCCTAATAATGTTCTAAAAACCACAATGATTAAAGGTATGAAAGACCAATGGGTAGAAACACTAAATATAATGGGTAAGGGTGATCTTTATCAAGAAGATTATGACAATATTATAGACTTGTGCATCAGGTACTCTAGGGGCAGTACAAGGTTGAAACCAGCCAGACGCAATGTGATCACCAGAGACAGCAAAGCCTTAGGAGGAAGCATTACAAGAGTCAAAATTGTCAATCTATTGGAAGATTTAAAGACTGGTACCCTGGGGACCCTGACGACACAATTGAATATCATGCAAGCTAAATGAAAGCAGGCTGAAGCAGAACAAAACCTAGCTATTTTCTATCCCCGTTGCAGAAATAAACACAATCATGAAGAATGCCTACTAGATATGATACAAGCATGTGCCATATGCACTAAGGAGCATGCCATAAAGTTACCCATCGTTCCCAGGATTAAAAGCAGTCTTCAAGGAAGCAAAAGAAGAAGTGGAACTAGTATATCTATTGAACCAGCATCATCAATGGCAAGCACATCAGATACGTATGCCTACCAATCCATCTTCGTTCTTTCCTCCCTCACAACATAATTCTCAGCAATATTCAGGGGCAACATGGCAGAACTAGCCACTTTTTTCTACTTGGCCACCTCAAACATTTTCTATGTAACCATGGCCCAACCAGTCAAATCCAAAAAATAATTGGCCAAATCCCTCTTACCCTTTGCCATTATGGTAGAACAATCCCCATTCATCTCAATGGTCCCCTTCCACCTCACAAAATCAGAACTGGCAATCAAACTAGCAAATATCCATGAACCAGCCTATGGGGATAGTTCCTCTATCTCAACTAACTTTATCAGCACCTTACAAGTTGCAACAGAATCCTCAATATAATATACGACCGCAACTCCTAGCCCAACCCAACCCAAATCCCAACAACCGACCAATCCAGTCATTACAAATCATTGAGGATCTGGACCCTGAAGCGGAGTTGAGAGAGTGTAATGATCTCAAGTTAAGATTTGGACGCATAATCGCTCCAAACGAGGATAAAAATTTGTAACCTTAAGAACCACACCAAAATAAGCCTTTAAATATAGATGATCAACAAGGGGAAGATGCATTCAGGTAGAAAACTCCCGAACAGATCATAACTACTTTCCCACCATTCCTAGAAAGACTGATGATACCATGCCCAATTGAACACTGCGACTTTGATCTTCTGGGTGAACTCAAGAATATCTGTATAAAAATACCCCTCCTCTAGGCTATTCAAGACATTCCAAAATATGCCAAAACTATTAAAGAATTATGTATAAAGAAGTCTTTGAGGAAAAAAAAAATAACCCCAACTATCCATGTTATCGAGACTTTGTCTAATTTATTACTAGGCAAAGAGACACCTGTAAAATATGCAGACCTGGGAAACCCCATTGTCATAGTACAGATAAATGGTCACTCTTTTCCCAATGCTTTAGTTGATTTAGGGGCAGCCATTAACATTCTCACAACAACAACTTGCGAAATGCTTGGCATCACAACCTTGGAACCAAAAACTACCTTGCTGGAACTTGTTGACCACTCAGTCATTAGGTCAGAAGGAACATTACCAGATGTGGTTATTTCTATAGACACTTGGGAATATCTGGTAGATTTTTTCATTATTAACCATAGGAACCGACTAGATGGACATCCCTTAATTTTAGGAAGGCCTTGGCTTGCAATCACTGATGCTTATATCAGCTGCCAGATAGACAATATGACCATAACCAAAGGGAATGATGTGAAGAATCTAGCCTTATACCCTCCTGCTTATCCAAGCTAAGTATTGTAAAAACTAGGAAGCAACCTATAACATATTTAATAGAAAATATTCAATCGCCATTGACTGTGGCAGATGCCCTTGAATTTAAAAACCGAACAGAAGACAATGTCACTAGTACTTTTATCAATCATCCTTCTACAGTGTCTAGTTTGAAATGTCACATGATTAAAGCAGCCCTTGACAATGAAATTTAATAATATTAATTGATAGATATCAATGACCAACCAATACCAACAACCATTGTCTATAATGGCAAACCTATCGAAATCGAGTCAAGGAAGATCCTGAACATTAACAGTAATTTGAGTGATGGTCAGCAATAGAAACTTATTCAATTCCTTAGGAAATATAAAGGGGCTTTTGCTTAGGACACAGACATGAAAGGGATTGACCCTCAGCTATGCATGCACCACATTTACACTGAAAAATATGCAAGGCCCATTCGACAACCTCAGCATAGATTAAATCCTCACCTAAAGGATATTGTTGAAGAAGAACTTCAAAAACTATTAGATGTGAATTTTATCTATCCTATATCTGACAGTAAATGGGTTTCTCCATTAGTAGTGGTCCCCAAAAAGAATTTGAAGTGGCCGATATGCGTTGACTACAGAGAACTCAACAAGGCAACACAAAAAAGACCATTTTCCCCTTCCATTCATCGATCAAGTCCTAGATACACTAGCAGGGAAGAAATTATTCTCTTTCCTGGATGGCTTCAGTGGCTACAACCAAATTCAAATTGCCTTTGAAGGCCAAGATAAAACTACTTTTACCCACCTGTAGGGAACATTTTCTTACAGGGTATTACCTTTTTGATTATGCAATGCACCTGCTACATTCCAAAGAGACATACTCAATATTTTTACAGACTTGATAAATGAAGGATTGGAAGTGTACATGGAGGATTTCACACCCTATGGAGTTGACTTTGAACAGGGATTATAGACATTGGAGAAAGTCTTGGAGTGGTGTATCGCTACTAGGCTATGCTTAAGTGATGAGAAGGCCCATATTATGATGATAGAGGGCCTGATCCCAGGTCATTTCATTTCAACAACTGAAATTCAAGTAGATCCAGAAAAAATACAAGTAATCCTCTTATTAGCTACTCCCTGCACTCAAACAGAGGTACGTAGTTTTCTGGGATTTGCAGGATATTATCATAGATTTATAAATAACTTCTCACATATTGCTACACCATTATATGCCTTAATAGGAAGTACTGATTTTATATGGACTAACAAATGTGGCATTGCCTTTACAAGGCCCGAATCGGGATATACCATTCCAGGTTTCATCAGATGCATCAGATTCAACCATTGGAGTAGTTATTAGCCATGAAGATGACAAGAAACCCTACACTATATATTACATTAGCAAAAACTTAACTCATGTTAAGTTGAATTACATAGTAACAGAGAAAGAATTTCTAGTTTTTATTTATGCTATTAACAAATTCAGACACTATATAACTGGATACCCTATAGTTCTATATATTGATCACTCTGCTACCAAATATATAGCTAATAAACCCATTACGAATGGAAGAGTGACATGTTGGTTACTACTTTTGCGGGAATTTGACATATCTATGAAGGATCGACCAGGGAGGGAAAACCTTGTGGCAGATTTCCTCTCCCAAGTGCCCAAACATTTGACACCCAGACAAAGGAAATTAATAGTGTAGCACAACATTCAGTTCTCTTAGATTGGAGGATACCTTTCTCACATAGGGGCTGATATGCACATCCGCAGGTGTGTCAGAGAAGACATAATTTATGAAATATTAAAAGCCTACCATGATGGACCTTGTGGTCGACATTTTGTAGACCGCAGAACTGGACATAAAATTTTGTAAATGGGCTACTATTAGCCCACGATTTTTAAGGATGCTAAGAAATTTGTCTAGGCATGCGATAGTTACCAAAGAATGGGCCACCCTAGCCAATACGATGAGATGCCCCTACATCACAGCTGGTGATAGAACCCTTTGAGTGATGGGCATTAGATTTTTTCAGGCCGATCAATGCAACATCTAATCAGAAATCATATATATTGGTTGCAGCAGAATGTGTGACTAAATGGGTGGCGGCAGTAGCATTACCAAGAGCAATAGAGGAAACAGTGATTAATTTTCTTTTCGAAATTTTTGTGTGATATGGCTTACGTAGAGAAGTAATTACTGGTGGGGGGCCACAATTTGTAGGCCACAAGGTCACTGATACACTGAAGAATCATCATATTATCCACAGAATTACCTCTCCGTATCACCTACAGGTGAACGGGTAGGTGGAGAGTACCAACAAAGTAATTGAATCTATTCTAATGGAGACAGTCTCATTGCACAAACAAGACCAGGTGACTTGACTGCTAGAGGCCTTGTGGGCATATTGCCGACTTGGAGGAACACAACAGGATACTCTCCATAGCAGCTGGTATTTGGTAAGGAACCCATTTTTCCTATAGAATTTGAGATACAAACACTAAGGATAGCCCAGTAAGTGAGACTGGATTTAATGGAAGCTCGGATTAATAGACTACAACAAATAAATGAATTAGATGAAATTTGTCTACTGTCTTTACAACATACTACACTCATTCAACAAAAAAGATCCAAGTGGCACGATTACCTGATTAAGAAAAAAACATTTCATGAGGGTGACTAGGAACTTCTTTACGTTTCCAGGTTTCAAGACTTCCCTGGTAAACTGCAAACTAGATGGTTAGGCCTCGAAGAAATAAAGGAAGTACATGAAAACGACACTCTTACATTGGCCACCATCGATGGGTCTGGTTTTTCCTTTAAAGCAAATGGGAATCGGGTAGACCACTACCAAAAACAACTTACAAGAGAATCCTTTTACCAGTAGATACACGAGGACTCCACCATGCAAATTCTAGCTACAGAAGGCAATCCTTTGGCAGCTTCATTGTTGTAAAAAGTTATTTCTTTTTGTAAAAACTGTAAATATGATTGTTGATTTGATTTTCTGCATTATTTATGTTTGTCGTTCCCACTTCGGAACAACACTTTTTTGATTTCGTCGTTCCCACTTTCGAACATCACTCTTCATTTTTTGTTGTTCCCACTTCGAAACAACACTTTTTGTTTTTTGCTATTACCACTTCAGAACAACAATTGTTTTTGTTGTTCCCACTTCAGAACAACACTTTTTGTTTTTGTTGTTCCCACTTCGAAACAACACTTTTTGCTTTTGTTGTTCCCACTTTGGAACAACACCTTTTGTTTTTCCTATTCGCACTTCGGAACATCACTTTTTGGTTTTGTTGTTCCCACTTCGGAACAACACCTTTTGTTTTTAATGTTCCCACTTGGGAACACCACTTTTTTTTTTGTTGTTCCCACTTCAGAACATCACTTTTGTTTTTGTTGTTCCCACTTTGGAACAACACTTTTTGTTTTTTTATGTTCCCACTTCAAAACATCACTTTTTGTTTTTGCTGTCCCCACATCGGAACAACACTTTTTGTTTTTTGTTGTACCCACTTCATAACGGCACTTTTCAATTTTGTTGTTCCCACATCAGAACAACACTTTTCGTTTTTGCTGTTCCCACTTCAGAACAACACTTTTTGTTTTTGTTGTTCCCACCTCGGAACAACACTTTTTGTTTTTGTTGTTCCCACTTCAGAACAACATTTTTTTTTTGTTGTTCCCACTTCAAAACAACACTTTTTGTTTTCGTTGTTCCCACATCAGAACAACACCTTTTTTTTGTTGTTCCCCCTTCAGAACAACAATTTTTGTTTTTGTTGTTTCCACTTTGGAACAACACTTTTTGGTTTTTTGTTGTTCCCACTTTGGAACAACACTTTTTGTTTTTGTTGTTCCAACTTCGAAACAACACTTTTTGTTTTTTCTATTCCCACTTCGGAACAACACTTTTTGTTTTTGTTGTTCCCACTTTGGAACAACAGTTTTTGTTTTTGTTGTTCCCACTTTGAAACAACACCTTTTGTTTTTTCTGTATGCACTTCGGAACAACACTTTTTGTTTTTGTTGTTCCCACTTCAGAACACCACTTTTTGTTTTTGTTATTCCCACTTCGGTACAACACTTTTTTTTTTGTTGTTCCCACTTCAAAATAACACTTTTTGTTTTTGTTGTTCCCACTTCGGAACAACACTTTTCGTTTTTGTTGTTCCCACTTCGCAACAACACTTTTTGTTTTTGTTGCTCCCACTTTGGAACAACACTTTTGTTTTTTTGTTGTTCCCACTTCGGAACAACACTTTTTGTTTTTTTTATTTCCACTCCGGAGCAACACTTTTTGTTTTTGTTGTTCCCACTTTGGAACAACAATTTTTGTTTTTGTTGTTCCCACTTCGGAACAACACTTTTTGTTTTTTTAATGTTCCCACTTCAGAACAACACTTTTTGTTTTTGTTGTTCCAACTTCAGAACAACACTTTTTGTTTTTGTTGTTCCCACTTCGGAACAAAGCTTTTTGTTTTTGTTGTTCCCACTTCAGAACAACAGTTTTTGTTTTTGTTGTTCACACTCTGGAACAACACTTTTTGTTTTTTCTATACCCACTTCAGAAAAAAAAACTTTTTGTTTTTGTTATTCCCACTTCAGAGCAACTCTTTTTGTTTTTTTTGTTCCTATTTTGGAACAACACTTTTCGTTTTTGTTGTTCCCACTTTGGAACATCGCTTTTTGTTTTCGTTGTTCCCATTTTGGAAAAACACTTTTCGTTTTTGTTGTTCCCATTTCGGAACAAAACTTTTTGTTTTTGTTGTTCCCACTTCGAAATAACATTTTTTGTTTTTGTTGTTCCCACTTCAGAACAACACTTTTCGTTTTTGATGTTCCCACTTTTGATCATCACTTTTTGTTTTTATTGTTCCCACTTCGGAACAACACTTTTTGTTTTGTTGTTCATATTTCAGAACAACACTTTTTGTTTTTGTTGTTCCCACTTCAGAACAACACTTTTTTGTTTTTGCTATTCCCACTTTGGAACAACACTTTTTGCGTTTTTTGCTGTTCCAACTTCGGGACAACACTTTTTACGTGTTTTCTGTTCCAACATTGGAACAATACTTTTTGTTGTTTGTTGTTCAAATACCACCTTTTTTTAGAGTGTTTTTTTGTTCCTTCTTTGGAACAACATTTTTGCTTCTTGAAGTCGTGTGTTTTCTAAACAAAACCCTTTTCCTTGCGTTATTGTGATGTTGAACAACACTTGCAGGATTATTCCTAGCTCATCTCAGCCCCATTTTTCTGATTCCCTTTCATGGCATGAAGTACAATACTCTTATGAGGAGAAGAATTATGGATTCTATTGAAGCAGGTGAATACCCTTAATGTTATGATCTTTAACAAGACATCTTCTTGATGATAGATTTATTTTTTTTTTAAAGGAGGGACACAATTATTTATATATTACTTTACTGCATTGATTTCTACCATGTATGATACTAATTGATCATCTTTACTATGCTGGTTCCAACCCTCCTAGTTATAATACTCTCTATCTATTATAAGTGATATTATGGGTATAACTTTTTTCTATTGACATGTTGAACTACTTCGACCATCCCTGCTCTTAAGGAGTACTGAGCCTCCCACTATTTATTATAAAATGTGCAATAACAACAAAATTTTTCCTACAGATAGAGGATAGGGGGTCTCATTAAGAGTCAGCCTACCATGTTCATAAAGATGTAGAAATGTGACATTCCCACTATGGCCACCACACCAGGGTAATGATCCAATGGATGGCTAAAATAACCTTGGAGTAGGAGGTGTCATCACGAGCCAGCCTGATCACTTTTGCTACTTCCCAGTGAATGGCAGTGTGGTCATTTGGTTACCATGCCAGCACATTGATCTTTTCTGTAGAAACAACAATGGAATTCTTCAACTATAAATTGAGGATCCTAGCTCATATGGGTTAAAAAGCAAATCTGTCAAGGCTATGGATGCTTACTGGAAACAGAAGCTCTACTTATGGTATTGAAGTTCTATTTTCAACATCAATAATTATTATAATACCCTCTTCTTACTTTTCTTTTTACCAGAAGAATTATTTCCCTAATTTCTCCCCACCTTGAACCTTTATGCATGAGTTAATGTTTTTAATCAATCATATCATTTTTAGCCGGAATAACTTTAGAAAAGCATCTTTTTCTTGCATATTATTGTCCTTTTTCCTTACCACATAACCTGTCATCAACCAAAGCATATTGTCTCTTATCAATAACCATCATTACACACATCGCTTTCATTATATCCATACCCTTTACAGCCCTTTCATTAATATATGTACTCTGTCTCATATTAATGTCATATCTTTCACCCTTGTACTTTTCCGTCAGACAAACATTTCCCCGTCCATTTGGTTGTAGGTGACCTCTCATATTGAAGGAGGGAGGGGACCTCCATTACACTCGTGCATGCATTATAACTGTTTTATTGGATTTCATAGATTGATATGGTAATCTACGATCACGCAGCATGTGGCAAAATAATAGTCCTCAAATTTATTAATTCTCATAGAAATATCATTTAATATTGTAAAACTTAGTTGTTACAACTACTTGTTATTCTATCTCTTTGTTGCTGTTTGTTGTTGTGTTTTCTCCACTGCACTACTCCTTTGGAATAGTAGGAAGAACTCAAGCATTATGGGTGGTAGGACAGTGCACTGAGAACCTTTAGTACTGGAAGTCTCCGACAGAGCCAGGGAAATTCTAGTCCGCGCAGGGTGGATATCATATTTCACAAGATTTCATCCCCCCAGTGAGGAAATCACTATTGAATTTCTATAGCATCTGTAGAATGGGAAATCCCTAGTGAAAGGTAGAAGAATCACAGTATCAGACACTGTAATAGCTGAAGTATCTTGGCTATCGATGGAAGGAACTACATGGCCAAAAAAATACGTAATGTTGCAAGACGTGGTGGACATTTTTAGAGATGTAGATGAGGAATTAACCAAGATAGGAAAGGGAATACAACCATCTTCTCTAGCAAAACCATGGCATGAGTTGGTAAGTGTTGTCTAGAGTTACGTTACCTATGATGGATGATGAGACATGGTAATACCACAACAACTCAAACTTTTAGTTGTTTTAAAACTAAAGATCATTGTTAATCTGCCATCTTTCTTGAACTCATTTTGCATGATACCGTCGATAGAATAAGATGGGCTAGGCAGCTTGAAACCATAGTTAACCACCATGGATTGATTAGACTAATTTTTACCCATAACCTTGTTCATCAAAACTTAACTTTGGATGGTCACATAGCGCCCCTGGAGATTAGTCAAAACCATGTAATCCAAAGTCCTGCAATTTTGGAGATAAGCCAGTAGAGCCCTATTCCGAAAAGGAAAAGAAATACTCGCTCAAACATTGAACCCCATAAGAGAAGGCGATCTCCAAGGTTAAATATAGCTCATAGAATGTCTCTAAATCCACAAGATAGCGCTGAAAAACTTGCGGAACCATCTAGACCAATTAGTATATAGGACTCTGAGTCAAAACCAGAGGAAGTACTTGAACAAGGGGAAGGATGTCATTTAGAATCAGAGCTCGGGGAAGTGGCCAATTCAGAACAAGAACCTGAGGAAGAGGATAGACCAGACTCAAGGAAAAAAAGGGCACAACACTTTGATGATGAACTGGAAAATGAAGAAGAACCTCCTCAAACATCAACCATGAGCCGCTAAAATGATATTTTGTAGGATTTTGAGACAGGGATGGCTCAGGGCCTAGCAAATCTGAATGCATACATGCATCCATGAGGATCACTTGATCCTAACCTAATGGAAGCTCAATCCCCAGAAGATTATGGGCATACATAAGTTCTGCCTTCTTCAGAAGCTACAGACCAAGAAAAGGAAGAAAACACAAAAGTTATTCATGAATCCGATAACCAGTATGGTGACACAGTTTTATTGGAACATAGCCATGATAAACAACAGGAATCTTTAGATACAAAGCTATTGACAATCCTGTTATTGTAAAAGATGCTCCTCGAAAGAGGCAAGTAGCTGGAGAAAAACTAAAGAAGATGAGGCAAAAATAGCAAAATCTTCAAAAGATAGTTAAAAAGCTACGTCGGAAGATTAAATAAATTGCAAACAGCAAAGCCCAAAACACTACTCCTGAGGTAGTCTCTGTGGCTAGGAAAATGGAAATATGTAATGGTTGGCCAATAGAAACCCAAACCAAACTCATTCCTACTCAAACAAAAGCCACCTAGGCAAATTTGCATGCAAACTTAGTGGATGCAGCCATTCAGATGGAGGGTTGGTCCTCCCACAATAAGGAGGTATAGACCGAGGAAATATCCTCTCGTAGCACAGGCACTCAGACAGAAGAGCAAGACAATGATATATTATCAAGCAAAGACCCTATTCTTCTAAAGCTACAGGAAGAACTGATGCAAGCCCAGCTTGATCTAGAATGATGTAAGCAAGAGACAGTTCCCCTGCAAAAATATCAAGAGTTGCAGAAACAGTTTAGGGAATTAACCATAACTGAGAATGGGACTTTTGATATATTTAGACAGGAAGAAGAAAATTTGAAGAAGGTGAAGAACAGGTTGGACAGAGCCAGCAATCAGATAGACACCATTTGCTCGCTATATTCGGATGTCTTGACATGTAGGTCTCCTACCACAAATTATGCCCTATTCTTATTAGAAAGGTACTTATTGTTAAATATTAAAGCCGTAAAAAATGGCAAGGCAATCGAATTAAAGACAACTAAAGATTTTAAAAGTTGTTGCAAGGAACACGGGGCAAAATTCCAAAGGCTTCTTTGCAAATTTTATCTGCATAATTTCATATTAGAAAAATAAGTGGATAAGAACCGTAGCCCTTTTGTTGGAGATATTCAATTCCAGGCTTTTATCTCTCTTGCAATTAATCAACTTAAGTGGTTTAAGGCATATAATTCATTCCAAAGACAAGAACACGGGTTGGATCTCTAGGTAAGGAGTGAGCCTACTCACCCTTTACAATTGTTTTCTAAACATAAAAGGTTGATGACATAAGAAGGCGTGATTCAAATTTTAGGGCCCATACATAAGGAAATTGTACAGAAAGGAACAACATATTTCCTCTCCATCCAGGAAAGATCCCTGGCTACATCCAAAATGAGATGGATGGTCTCAACTAAAAGTGTTAAGGAAAGAGAACCATTTAATTATGGGAACTTCAAAGCTACTGCAAGCTGGTTCATCACATACAACAATCTTATCCTAAGAGAAGGGCCTTATTAGTTGGGATGTTGATTTAGGTGTCCCATTATTTGGTATCCTCCTGAAGGGCATCGGTTTGACTATGAGTTACCTAAAGGACATGAATAGATAACCTTTACAAATTTGGCAGAAAATCATGGTTTCAGGCCTAATAAAGAAACCTTTTCTCTAGCTTACTCCTTAACTACATTACATAGGAACTATTTATTTGTCATGTGGACAAGGTTAAGCAGGGGAGTATGTTGAGCCTTGCAATAGGTATGTATTTACTCTTGATTATTGTCTTTTTCCTCCTTTCTTATCCATTCGTTGCCATGATATAATAACATATTGATAGGATTTTGATAAGGAATGAATGAAATTTCTCTTGATACGATTTAACCGACCAAACTACCTCTCATTACTTTTTATGTAGAAAAAAAAGCAGATGGAATAGTTGTTGTTCCAAAGTCGGAACAACTAAAGCTAATCAAGGGAAATGAGATGCGTCATGTGCGGTCGAACCAAGGAATGAATCAAGAAGATCAGTGCAAGATAGAAGAATTGTTTGAAGATAGAATTTAGTTGTGAATCCCTCAGGATCTCCTGATCCTGAGGGATCACATTTATCTTTTTCCCTCTTGATTATAAAAGGGAAAACTGAAGAGGGATCTCTTGTCTTTTACTTTGATTGTAATTTTAATTTACTGAAGTGTGATATTGAAGAATAAGATTGTATTGTAATGAAAAGTGATGTTGATAATTAATATACAACTTGTGTTCTTTTTCATTCAGATATTCTGAAGTAGCTAAGCAATGTTCGCTGGTGGCTAGGGCCCAGTCTCTGGTGGATCTTACTACTGTTCCTTGTTTTATGCTTTTTTTATTTCCTGCAAGTTTGTTCTGCTTTACAGCTTTGCAGTTGATATATTTTCGTTGAATCGGATTTCTTGTATTCATTTCATTAATGTGCAATCCTAGTTGGTTTCATTTAATTCATATTGTGGATTGAATTATTTATCAATCCATGGTCTTTATGGTAAAGACCATATAATTTACTCTATCTTAAATAAATTTGTCCCCTGTTCAACTCCAATTGTCCACGTCCTTTCGTTCTCTGCTTTCGATTCCTCTTTTGAAAAAATATGAAAAAATCATGGTGCATTACATTGGTTCGTCTTTTTTAATGGGTAGTTTTTATATTTTTAATCTTTAACTAATATGTTGAGAAACATTGTGCTATGTTAAACATGTTCAAAATATGTAGGTTTTTCATATTGGTTCAATTCAAAAAATTCTAGTAATTATGGTGTGCATTTGTTGCTTTCATAAATATAGTCATATCAAAGTAGAGTTTGTCTAGATTATGGCAACAGTTTTTTTTTCAAATATGCAAGGTTAACAAAGAAAACAATGGTGCCAAAAAACATGGCTTTTTATGAATCCCTTGATTTTTAAAGAACACACATTCAAACAATTTCTAAGTTGACATATCAAATGTGAATAATTTAAAAAAAATAATAAGAAATAGAAAACTAATAAAATTTCTGACAAGTTTTCATTTTACTGTAAAATGAAATTCTAAATAGAAAAATTGTTTTGGCTTGCCAAAAGTTGAAAAAATTCAAACAATGATTTTTTTTCTAAAAAAAGGGGAAAATGTGTAAACCAACTTCATATTTTCACCCATGTGTTGTAATTTCACGTTTGAAAATCTCATGAAAAGGATCGTATAGCAAAGGCAAAGATACTTCCAAAATGATCCTCATAAACCAATCTCTATATCCACAAAAAAGGTGATAACTGCTAATACTTAGTGGAATCTCTAGGCAATCATGGAAGATAATGTTGCTTTTGCTACAAAAACATAAGCCAACTCAGAGTAAATGTTGGGTGAGAACATGTGGCCGAGGAAAGAGTTAGCTACAGTAAAGCAGTCAGTGGAACATGTCACTCTGGAAAATCAACGACTATCTTCCCACAACTTCAACACGACAGAATGGCAGTTAACCATACAGGAGGAATTTGGGGCAATGGAGAATACCATGGAACAATTGGATGATGAAATCATACTTATTCATGAAGTATCAGTGCCCCTTGTCAGCATTCAGAAGAAAACATAAGAAGTATTAAATCTCCTGAAAGTGGCAAACAAAGCTATTGATCAACTCCAGGAATGGGCAACCAAATGTTTAGATTTTCAGCAACAATTGGTTAGAAGGGACAAAATTGTTATTGATATATACATAGGACAATTGAGACTCCATCGTCAAAACTACATCTGTCTTGGAGAACAATCAACTAGCACTATTGTCACTTATAGTCGACTGCACAACAATTTAGAGTCTCTAGCATAGAAACATGGGATGCCTTCAGTAGGATCACTCGGAGAGATAAGAGGTAGGGAAATCATCCTTTAGGAAGTGAGGTAGTACATAGAATAAACCAAGCAAGCATCAGAACACGAAGGCTTGGAGATCACTAAAGACATTACTCCATAATATGCCATCACACCAGCTAAAGCCCACATGGAACTTTCATGGCTATGCAATAGTATCCAATCAAGCTCCAACACCATATTGATAGAATCAGTGGAGGTGAAGAAGTGGTTTTGATGAAAGGAGATTTTGGGGTATAACCAATTTCCCCTTTCATATTAATTTTTGATCCTGAGGCCTGTGGGTTATGGCCCACAAACCCTATCGAAATCATTCGTTTGAGGCTTTAAACCTTTAAAACCCCACCACAACACTTTATCGAGTTTTCCTTTAAAAACCTGTGGACTTCAGCTCTATCGTAATACACAGAAAACACAGGGAAAATCCATAGCTGAACCATAAGTCGGATCTCAAAACTATCCACCACATCTATAACTTCATCGGGTTTGGCTCATCAAACCACCTCCGCAACGCTGCTCCTCCGAACATCGAAATGCCAATACTTTTGATTGCCAATCATCACATATCGGCCTATCGACGATATTTCTTATCGGCCATTGGCACATCGCATGTCGGCCTATCGGTGACATCATTATCGGCATATCACTATGTCCCATTCCATTGCCCGCCACCATTTGACTTTGCCAAAATGAGATCGTCAATCTGGACTCGATCTGATAGTTGATGTTTGGTCGCGCAATCACTTATCACCATACCTTAAGGTATGTGGTCCACCTTCTTATAACAATCTGCCGATGCGATTATAACTGATCTCTGCTCCTCTGCTATTCCATTTGGGCCATTGATCTTACAAATGTGATGGTTCTTGTGTATTATTGCATCTATTCTCCTTTACTCTGTTCTTGTTTTCTTTTGATGGATTTACGTTAAAACACAGTTCTCTGCCAAACTCTATTAACACATAGAACACTCATGTAATTGATAGTTTATATCGTCATCGATCCATACAGTGATCGATGGTTGATCAACACACTTAGAAACAAGATTTAAGCCCTCAACACATATATACACAATAGGACTGGAAGGACATAATACATAGATATGCAGAAATCCACAGAACACACACGTTTCTATTATATATGATATGAATACAGATCTACATAGGACAATTGAGACTCCATCGTCAAAACTACATCTGTCTCAGAGAACAATCAACTAGCACTATTGTCACTTATAGTTGACTGCACAACAATTTAGATTCTCTAGCATAGAATCATGGGATGCCTTCAGTAGGATCACTCGGAGAGATAAGAGGTAGGGAAATCATCATTTAGGAAGTGAGGTAGTACATAGAATAAACCAAGCAAGCATCAGAACACGAAGGCTTGGAGATCACTAAAGACATTACTCCACAATATGCCATCACACCAGCTAAAGCCCACATGGAACTTTCATGGCTATGCAACAATATCCAATCAAGCTCCAACACCATATTGATAGAATCAGTGGAGGTGAAGAAGTGGTTTTGATGAAAGGAGATTTTGGGGTATAACCAATTTCCCCTTTCATATTAATTTTTGATCCTGAGGCCTGTGGGTTATGGCCCACAAACCCTATCGAAATCATTCGTTTGAGGCTTTAAGCCTTTAAAACCCCACCACAACACTTTATCGAGTTTTCCTTTAAAAACCTGTGGACTTCAGCTCTATCGCAATACACAGAAAACACAGGGAAAATCCGTAGTTGAACCATAAGTCGGATCTCAAAACTATCCACCACATCTATAACTTCATCGGGTTTGGCTCATCAAACCACCTCCGCAATGCTGCTCCTCCGAACTTCGAAATGCGAATACTTCTGATTGCCAATCATCACATATCGGCCTATCGGCGATATTTCTTATCGGCCATTGGCACATCGCATGTCGGCCTATCGGTGACATCACTATCGGCATATCACTATGTCCCATTCCATTGCCCGCCACCATTTGACTTTTCCAAAATGAGATCGTCGATCTGGACTCGATCTGATAGTTGATGTTTGGTCGCGCAATCACTTATCACCATACCTTAAGGTATGTGGTCCACCTTCTTATAACAATCTGCCGATGCGATTATAATTGATCTCTGCTCCTCTGCTATTCCATTTGGGCCATTGATCTTACAAATGTGATGGTTCTTGTGTACTATTGCATCTATTCTCCTTTACTCTGTTCTTGTTTGCTTTTGATGGATTTACGTTAAAACACAGTTCTCTGCCAAACTCTATTAACACATAGAACACTCATGTAATTGATAGTTTATATCGTCATCGATCCATACAGTGATCGATGGTTGATCAACACACTTAGAAACAAGATTTAAGCCCTCAACACATATATACACAATAGGACTGGAAGGACATAATACATAGATATGCAGAAATCCACAGAACACACACTTTTCTATTATATACGATATGAATACAGATCTAAGGCATTTTAGCCTTAGGAACAAAATCCCTCTTTACTACATTGTATCTATCTCTGTTACACAGTCTCTATATTACTCTTTGTCTCTTTATCTCCTATCTGTCTCACGATATCTATATATATATATATATAATAATATATATATATATATATATATATATATATATCTATATAAGGGAACATTGGATTAGATCGCTGTGAAGGATCCAATCACATCCTTTCCTCAAATCTCTCAACTGTCCCTAATTCTCTCTACATGCATACATATGTGGCAGGTTACATTTAATAAAGTCTTCGAGAGACTTTATCCACTCCATCATTTACTCTGTTTTAAATAAATTTGTCCCCTGTTCAACTCCAATTGTCCACGTCCTTTCGTTCTCTGCTTTGGATTCCATATTTGGGGTTAACGCTAACAATCCATGTCAATGTCACCAGTATGTTCAAGAGAAGTCACTCAGAGAATTCACCTGTGTCTCATCCACTGCAATACATTCACGCTCCATTCTTTCATGACTGCCACCCTAAACCTTATATCATCAGATTGTTTTCACCTCCAAAATCATTTGCTCTGTTCCATGTCGTAGATGTGGGATTCATTAAGGCCCTCCTATGACGGGTTGCTTCTTATCGACATCAGCCCATTATCCAAGAAGTCAACCTAGGAACTGTTAGCGCTTGGAATTCACCTAGGCTGAGATAGACAAACTCTCAAGGCTACATCAAACTATTTCACCTCGTAGCTAGCCCTACGAGGTATGAGAAGGCTCTCTCGGGTCAGATTCGGTAGATCTTTCAATATGATGAGCTGACCCAATTAAGAATAAAGATTTTAGGCTAGTAAATTGATAAGGGGGGTTGATTTAAAGATTTTTGGTTTTTTGGTGGCAATTGGAGGGAGTGCAATTCAGGGTGCGGGGATTGAGCACAGTTTTTGCAGGGGGATCTTTGGGGCAAGGTAGGAGTGAGCGCTGATGCCTTAATCTGAGATGGATGATCAGGGATGATAGAGAAGGAGATAAAGAGGGCAAACAACCATTTGAATCCTCTCTAGACAGTAGAAAACATAAATTTTGAACAAACTAAAAAGCTGAGCATGTCAAAGCATGAATTCAAACTTTACCACTTCATCTGTCCAAATAGAAGCAAAAGAGAGATGTGGAATACATAAACAGACTTACAAGAACATGTAGAGAACACACCATCAACACAACAATCCACAAGAATCCAAAATGATGTCTGCAAAACCCTGGCCTTCCTTTTCTTTAAATTGCAGAGATAGATGTACAATATACAATAAAGCTTTCTCCCACAAGAGTCCAA